>JAIMZG010000153.1:0-41046 GCA_020466075.1 Colletotrichum coccodes | reverse complement strand
TGGAGGTTCATGTTGAAGGGCTCGCCGGGAAAGAAGTAGTTGAACATGACCTCGCGGCAGACGAAGCCTTCGAGAGGTAAGGTGGTCAGCATGTTCAGGCCGAAACACAGGCGGGCGAGAGTGACCATGACGTTGTCCGAGGGGAAGTTGTTGAGGACGTTGCCAAGCGTTTTGTCGCCGAAAGTCAGGAACCCCGCCAAAAAAAAAAAAAAAAAAAAAACCACCACTAACCCCGTACGCTCTCTTCTCTTCGGAGCGCACGACTGACGTACATCCTCGCGCCAAGGCCTCGTTTCGCAGCTCCAAGGCGTCGTCGGCGGACCCTTTCAGCTTCTTACAGCCACTTGAGCTTGGCAATGTGGTCCGTCTTCTTTCTGCTCATCTTGACAAAGCCGAGGGCCTTTAGCTCAGCCAGTCCCCGGTAAAAGAGCATCAGCGCCGCCCTCTCATCGGCGTTACCCTCGCTCTCTACATCACCACTGCCCACCATGGCGTAGAAGGCGGACCACAGGTCCGCGACGTTGATGAGGCTGCCCGTCTCCAAGTACAAGTGATACAACAGCGACGTGACGGGGAGCGTCGTCGAGATGCCCTCGTCGGTGCTGCAGCACGCGCACGCGAGGTAATCCTGCGGACGCTTCAGGCTCCGCTCAAAGACATCCTGGGGACGGGGGACGAAAACGTCCCGATACGGTGTCTTGGAATCGTAGAGCCATGTCTCGTGCAGAAAAACACTTGCGGCCGGCTCGCAATGTATGACGTCTTGCAAAAGCTCCGCGACATGGTCCACGATTCTGGTGAACGCTTTGTCGTCCTCGGAAAGCGCTGCCGAATCGTGGCTGAGCTGCACCTTTTGCGCAACAACGGTAGTGCGGAGAACTCTGCTGTGGCCACTGTATGCGCTTCTCAAGGTCCCGCCCTCCTCTTGCGCCTTGGCTAGTAGCTTTTTTGAGTCGTCGAGGGCCTGTACAAGAGATGGCATGTCCTTGGCCTCGGACTCCCATCCGGCGAGACATAACTGGCCATCTCCGCGGGCTACAGCCTCATGGACACGTTGGAGCATCGAGACAAAATCGTCCGGTTGCATCCGCTTGATGCTTTCAACGATGTCCCAGCTGTCGGAAGAAAGAGTGATCCCCTCGGCCACCGCTTTCATGTACATCGACGAGAAGTCGTCTTGGAAAACACCCGTCGCCTGGACGAGCTTAAGCGAGCGGAGGAGACGAGTGACCCATTCCCGTTTTTTCTCTGGAATGTCGAAAATTTTTTCGCGTAGTAGGTCGTCGTCTTCCAACAAAGACCTCGCTAATCTCGGATCCTTGGCGTCAACGGCATTTTCGACCTCGTGCCGAAAGGAAGGGAGCGATCGGAAGGCCTCGAGGTGCTCATTCTGCACAAGTTCGCTGTTCATTTCAACGTCCTCGGTTGAGAATAGGCTCAACGGGTTGGCATAAAAGTGGCACATGTATGCATACTAAATCTGGTCAACGCGGTTTCCATCAAAAGGCCATTCGTTCTTACCTTGATTGATGCGACGAACGACTGAATGCTGGCGACCTGATCTTGTTGTCTGTCTACCAGGCTTTGCAGCAAGGTCTGGCCAAGAGTAAGGGCAGCATCCGTTCCCGCGATGGCCGGTTTGAAGATTTGCTCCAAAATCACACCCGTTTGCACGACATCAAACTGAGCGCCGTAGAGGGTCTGGCACGCGGACTTGAGTAGACGCGCTTGAAGCAGCTCTACTGATGTCGCAATTCCGAACAACAGTGTGAACGGGATCTTGGGCCGCCAGGAGCTAGTCCAAAACGTCAGTTCGAGTTCGGAAGCGCTTGCGAGGGGAGCTTACTCGAAGAGAACGATTAAGTCTGACAGTAGAGCGCTGTCAAACCCTTCGCTGTCTTGGAAGGCAACAAAGATGTGTTCGCATTCATGTGCGTTTGAATATGCGTACAGGCCTTCGAGGTCGTAGTTCAGATACTTTCGACCCTGATGTTCGTGAGCTACTTGGCCTCGATACCAAAGGGTGGTTAACTTACATCTTGACCGAATGCGACCTCGACATCCTCGTCCTCCAAGGGGCCCCGAGATGTGGCATCCTCTATAATTTTCTTGAGGGCAGCCTTCAGGCTGGTGGCCTCCGAAGACTTTAGTCGAACAAACTTGCTCCGCGTGTTCTCCTCGAGCGTCTCGGACAGCTGCTCAAATAACAAGTCCTGGGATGAGATATTGGGTCCAGTGATGATGAAGGCTGAGGGGATCTTGTTGCTGTGGCGTTTTGTCAGCTGTGCACTCCCACAAAAACTAGGTGTTACTCGCTGTGAGCCAGCCTGCTGCCGGATAAAAGCAGTCACCTGGTCCAGTGTAGCCGAGTTTGCATCGCGGAGGATTTCCTGCAATCTCTTGCGGTTAGCACTGACCCCTGGATTGAGATGTGGAGATCCGCCAACCTGGACTTTCGACTCGAGACGACCCCAACTCGTCTGGAAAAGCTTCTCGCGCAACTTCACGCACTCAGCCAGCTCTCCGCCGTTAAACAAAGGTGAAAATGTTGACGAGTTCGCAACGTTGGTCTCTTCGGTTACAGCATTCCTGGACACACGCCGCCGTTTGGCGGGTCGTTCCACCCCAGCGTCTTCGACTTTGGGTCGGAAGATGTAGGCCGCCTGAGGAAGACCGTCAGCAACAGGGCCCTTATTCTTGATCAAGCCCGCTCACCTGGTGATCTTCTTGTCTGAATTGAGCCTCTTGGTCGTCTTCGGCGCTCATTTTGTTGGTTGTGGGGTTATTTTGCAGTGAGGCGAGGTGTCGTTGCAGTGAGAGTCGCGCTTTTTTTTTGGCTGGCACGCGTCGCTTGCATCCAAGGTGCAGAGCACAGACGCATACAGTGTTGGTGGAATATCAGACTGTGTGAATGGGCGCCGCACCTGCTCTTTATACAGTGTTTAAATGAGTCGGTGTTTCTTGTCTTTTCTTGCTTTGCCTCAAGTCTCCATGTCAGGTAGACCATGCAGATAGGTGCTCAAAATGCTTGTGCGAGACTTGCTGTGGAACATTTTCTTGCAAAATGACATTAACCAATTCTCCTAGGCCGTGTTAAACTAGTGACTACCAGTCTTTTCCCCCTCCCGCCTTCGCAACCCAAAGACCTGAGGTGATCCCCATTTTACCTCAAAAACCCGAGGCCAAGGACATCCTACCTCTGCTTCGTCATAACCTCAAGAAGAGCCATTCGCAGGCAATGCAAGCATCCACTGACGCCTCAACTGTCGCCTCCTGAGCTGGGTTCCTCTCCCTTGGGGAAGCCCTCGCCCCTTTGTACATTGAACCCGCCCCACTGGATGAGGACGCATACCATCTGGAATGGGGATTGCCGCAGTCGCTTGCCATCTAACGCTTCCCGGCTGCACTGTCAAGAAAGATGGAGGCGAGTAAATTTACACCGAAACCAAGATGATATCGCTTTTGCGATTTGAAAAACCGTATACGCCAGGAAACGCAAGAGGCCAGGCCCGAATGGCCCGCGGCCCACAGCCGCCTGGGCCCATGTCTTTACTTTCGATAACTTCTGCGACGTTAACGGGTTGCCTAAGCCTTGGCTTCGACCGGTTCCGGGGCCGAAGGTGCCGACTACAGTTTAGGTTAGCTCCGGTCGTGATATTCGTGAGACATTGTCAATTACCTCTTCAGCGGACTTCTCGGCAGGCTCGTCGGCCTTTTCGAGCTCCTCTACTGCCTTCTCAGGCTCCGCGGCCTTCTTGTCTTTCTCGTCCTTTGCCTCCTTATCGATGGGCTTGTCAGCCTCCTCGGACTTCTCTGCATCCTTGCTCTCCTCCTTGGCACCGTTGGAGGCAACTGGAGTCTCCTTACTCTCTTCGCCCTTGGTGCCATTGACACCATTGGTGGGAGCAGGAGTTGTGGATGCTGCAGGCGCCGCCGCAGCATCGCCTCCAGCCAGAATCTTGGTCCACTTGTCTAACAAGGTTTGCGACCGGCTCTTGAAGTTGAACTCGTCTTCCTTCGGAATCGACTCGAGCTTCAAAATAGCCTTGAGGACCTTGTTGATCTTAGTCGCCCGGATGATAGAGACCTCAAGGTCAGGAAAGCTCTCAAGCTTGGTGATGTAATCTGACATCATCTTCATCTCCTCCTCCTTAGGCTCTTGGTCTCTCGTCAGGAGACCCTTCTGAAGCTTGTGGCGCAAGAAAAGGACCTCCTTCTGTGGCAACTGTTAGTCCTTATCAAAGTATGCAGAATATCTCAACTTGCCTCTTTGCGCTGATGCTTCTCTTCGGCAGTCAGTTCAGGCTCTTTGGGGGCTTCCTTCTCCGCCTTCTTCTCGGCACCGTCTTTCTTTGACGACTTGGACTTTGCTGGCTTTGCAGCCGACTCCTTGACGGACTTTGGTGTTGCCGTTCCGTTCGTTGTCTTGGGGGTAGAGGATGTGTTCAGCTTGATCTTGGGCTTCTTAGCGGAATCAGTCCGTGCCGGAGTCTGACGATGAAGTTAGTGCTTGTTCGGCTCTGTTCAACTCTGTTCAGAGTGCACACTTACGCTGACGGCTTCTTCTTCTGCCTTGCGCTTCTTAGTTTTGGCCTTCTCCTTAGGCTCAGCAACCTCCTCGTCGCCGGCATCAGCCATGTCGACATCCTCATCCTCATCCTCAATGACTGCGGGTGCCTTCTTCTTATTCTTCTTTGCGGCATCTCTGGCGTCCTTGGCAGCCTGCTTCTGAGCAAGCTCGTCCTGGTACTTCTGCAGCTCGTCCTTGTAGTAGTCAAGCGGGTGTTGCTCAATGGCAAGCTCAAAGGCATCTCGCAGCTCGACCTTCTTGACCTTGTCGGTGAGAAGCTCGGTTGCCTTGTCGGAAGACAGCTCCTGGAGCGCCGAGTTCGGTACCCAGCCGCTAAAAGTTGCAGGTTAGCTATGAGGTCCTCACTGACTGAATCAAGGGTTAGCTGGGACAATTGACTTACAATTCGTTGGTGCGGAGGTACATGACAGGGAAAGTGCGGTCGTTTTGTCGCTTGCCACCATCGGCGTAGTCTTCACGATACGTGCCGTCAGCGCGCTTTGCTGTGACAGGGCGGCTCTTGAGTAGAGTCTCGGGGAGCATTTCCTCGTCGCAGACAATGACAGGCCATTGGGGGTATCCCTTGAGCTTAACCAGGAAGTGATCTCCGGGTTGCGCGTTGGTGTGGAAGAACTTGGCCTTTGATGCCTTCTTGCTGAGCTTCTTGCCCTTGTGCTCCGGAATGCCCGACGATCTGCGACGCGACTTGGACTTGTCAGGTGTCGCATCGGTGGCGTCAGCATCAGCGGAAGGTGCCGGCTCAGCATCAGCAGCAGCGACGGGGTCGGAAACGTCCTTCGTCTCGGGTGCATCTGTGGTGTCCTTCATCTCGCGTCCGCGTCTTCGTCCTTGGATAGCTCGTCTGTCTTGCCAGAAGATTCTGCGTCTTTGGTATCAGCTGTAAATGAGCATTGCGTCAGTAAGAGGTCAATTGCGCGATGATGGTGTTCATGTCAAGGTCAAGATGCGGCGCAGGGGTTGCTTACCCTGTGTGTTCTTGGTATCTTCCTTCTGCGCCTCCTCCTCGGCATTGTCTTGGGCAAGTGCGTCAGACTCGGAGGGTTTCGCGTTGTCAACGGCAGGTGCAGGTGCCTCAGAAGCTTCGGTAACAGCCGATGTTTCCTCAATCTTCTTCTCAATCTCCTCGTTCGTAGCAGGTGCGGATTGGCCGCTGGTGGTCGGCTCGTCAGACATGGTTGGTGATGTGGCGATAGCTTGGTAGTAGCTGATGGGTAGCAAGGGTATGGATGGGGTAAATGGGCAAGTCGCGACGCCAAAGACTTAATGCGATGGATCAGAGGAAGAATGACGCGTTCTGATACGCGCGGTTCGTGATTCTGGTTGTCGCGACGATGGTAGAAGATGTTCTGGCTGGAAAGAGGATGATGGGCGCAATTGGGAGCTCCCCGTGTTGTGGTGGCAGAAAAAGGCGACGGGCTGGAAAAAGATGAACGCAGAAACTCTTGGAGTTGGACGCGGATGACGGCGGACAGTGGACACGTGACTTGCGTTGATCCACCAAGGGACGAGTTAAATCGCGTCCGCGGGTAGTCTCAGTTGCGCTGCGCCTGTGAGAGGAGCGTGTGGTGGACGTGGGACGTGGCCCGGTCCATGCCCAGCCCACCAAGCCGAACGTCCTCCCCATGCCTTGTTCGACACAGCCACCCTTCCTCCCAGCTCAACATCGCATCAACCCCTGTTCAACGTCCCCAGTAGAAGAGATGGACCGCAGTATCGAAGCCTCCTCACCTTTCATTTTTGGCTTCGAAATATGCTGTTGGCTGTTCATCGTGCCTCGTCCACCTGAGGCCGTCAATAACCTTGTCCTCCACTCACGGTTCTCATACCGACTTTGGCCACTCAAGCATCACCCTCCGAAACCACTGTCGTACCGCACACAGTCTGCACAACCGGACTTCAGGCCACTCAACCCTGTCGAAAGAGGACAAGAATCGCCTGTAGATGACCGGTAATGGGAAGAAGAACTGACTTTGACCGAATACTTGTCTATTATCCTCCAACTCTTCTCTCGACCGATATAGTACACATTGAGATATCGTACGGACGGAATGGCTCTGCTAAATCTCGAGCCGTCTATTCCTCGTCTTCTTCCTCGTCGCTGTCGTCCACGTCCATGCCCTCCGCGGCCGTGACGGAAAACTCGCGTTCTTGGTCCACTCCGACGTAGCTGTCGCTCATTAGGAACAGCTTCAGGTTGTGCTTACCAGCTGTCGGCACCGTAAACTCCAATTTTACCTTGAGCTCGCGTCCGATCGTGACGCGCTTGATGGCGAGCAAGTTCTTCGTCGTCTCTTCGCCAACCACAAGCCACCAGTTCTCCAGCTTCTTGGCGGGGTAGAACGGCGCGTGCACAGTCGGGTCAAACTCCTCGTCCTCATCCACTTGTCGTTGAATCTGCACACTGAGGTATGCAGGCTCGTTGGCTCGGATGTCGTCCTCGTCCAAGACGTTATGCTCGAGCTCAATGTCGGGGTATTTGTCATTCGTAAAGGCGGCAGCCTCACCCAGCTGCTTCTGCGAGAGACCGAGGCGCTTCACCAGCTTGGCATAATCCGGGTTCTCCTCTGGGTTCATGGCCTCCATGAAGTCGAAGATATCCTTGACGCTGTAGGAGGGTTTGAGGTTAGCTTCTCGTATAATCGTTGATGACGAAGGCACATACCCAAACTCGTTCGCCACCTTCACGACCTCGGGTGTGAAGTGAGGGATTTGCTTCAAGGGGCTGTCGCGGTCCCACATTGCCTGTACAGCCATCTGTGACATTTCCATGGCGTTCATGGCATTGAGGTGACCATCGGAGGAGAGGATATCAACCGTGGCACTCAGGAGACTGAGAACCTTGGAAACAATAACCTCTTGATCCTTGGCCAGGTCAATTGGCAAATGCATCCTGGAGAAGTGTGCTTGGAGAAGGACGAAGGCCTTGAAATGCGCGGAGTCAAACACGGGCTCGGCCATCTTGACAGGAATACGGTCATAGATGCGACGTAGGATGCCTTCCTCGTGCCTCCTGATTTGGATGGCCTCGAACTCGGTTGCCGATGTGATGATTTCAAGGACACCCTTGAGCTTCGTCTTGGCACTGAGAGACAATAGGAATGTCTGCATCGTGATGTAGGAGATGTTGTAGTAGGCAGCAATCATCGCCGCGTTCTGCGGCGCAACCGAGCCATCATCCTCATCAAGCTCAATGATCTTCGAGTCGCTCAGCTCTTGAAGGGTCGTCTGGATCAGGTCAGACATGTAGTCACTAAGACCATCTTGCGTGGTGCTAGTAAGACTGTAGAAGCTAGGGTTGGCGAGGAGACGTCGATAGAAGTACGTGAAGGTGGTCCAGTTGATGGCATCGTCTCCGGACTCGATCATCTTGGTGCTGATCTCGGTAACGAAAGCATCGTGGAGGTAGTTATGCAGATGAGACTCGACGGGGAGAGCCTCGTTCAAGAACTTCTTGTAGAAGTCTCTCTTCGCTGCCGGGAGCATGAGAACACCTCGGCCTCTACCATCCTTCGAGGGGCGCAGAGCCTTGCCGAACATATGCAAGATTTCGCTCAAGGAATAGTCGACATAGCGGTGTTCTCGGCCCTCAAAGTATTGTGTGCCCATGACAACAACGAGATGAGCAGTGCTGTTGAGCTCCCAGCAAACGTCACGAGAAGCAACCAGGACTTGGATGGCACCATGCTCGTACAAGTGCTTGACAATACGCTTATCGCTCTGGCTCAGAGCTTCGTGGTAGTAGCCGACACCGTGAGAAAGGGCCTCAGCCAGCGCTTCCTCGCTGACCCGATCGAGAAGAGGGCGCATCTGTTCAACCTCGGCATGGAGGAAACGATCTTCGTCGTCATCCATAAAGGCAGCGGTCAAGAGGTCGCGCGTGGTGGCCCGTGTCTGCTTTCGGCTCGGCACGAACACAATAGCTGGTTTGTCTGCAGACATTTGCGTGATGGCCAAGTAGGTGGGCTTCGCCATGGAAAGCATCAGCGAAGGGAAGTGAGGGTTGGTATACGACTGGATATGGAGCTCCAGTGGAACGGGGCGGACATGGGGACTGAAGTTGTAAATGTCATGCTTCTTTGCATCAATCCACTCCCCGAGGTCGCGAGCATTTGCAAGGGAAACGCCAAGTGCGATGATTCTCATTGGAAGCTCGGTCTGGGTCCTGATGTAGTGCATCCGCGAAACAATAATTTCGTAGACATAACCCATCTGGTTGCCGAGCAGATGAACCTCGTCTGCAATGAAAAGTTCGACAGTTGAGACGTTCTTACGACGCTTCCACTGGCGAGACAGTACATCCCACTGGATGGGAGTCGCCAGGACCAGGTCGCTGCGCTCCAAGATCTTCAGGTCGGTCGTGGTCTCTCCTGTGAGCTTCTCGATCGTCTTTCCGCCGCGAAGTCCGCCAAGCCTCGTCTGCCAGTCATCCAGCCTCAGGTCGACCAGCTCTTGGAAGGGAGCGATGTAGACAGCACGACCAGCGTCTGGCTTGGCCCAGTGACGTAGAAGAGCGAACTCTGCACATACGGTCTTGCCGCTGCCGGTCGGTGCACCCACAAACACGTTCTGGTCGGTATTGTACAGGGAGTTGAAGGTTTGCGTCTGGATGCGGTTGAAATGATCCCAATTGGGGTATAGCTTCGCATACTCCTTGGCCTTCAGAGCGGCAACGGGTAGCGGCTGAAGCTCAAGTAGCTCGGTGTGAGGCGGGAACCTCTCAGGAAGGATCAGCTTGTGGAAAGACACCGGCAGCCTCGTTTCGGAGTGCATCCAGCGGTCCGAGATGACAGAGATGAAGTAGTTAGGAGGCATTGGCTCCGTGATCGGAACAGTGAAGTCGACAATGTGCTCATTCGACTCGGATTCGGCGTACTCCTTGCGCAGCAGGAATTGGTCACTGAAGAGAATGTCCTCCCCGTCACAGTCTTCGACCAGGATCCAAAAGCTCTCCGCAGGGCCGTGGACCTCGACATCCCACTCGAAGTTGGGGGAGATGCTCAGCTCGACTCGGAGCATAGACCTGGTCAACGGTTGAACTTGAGCCTGAACCTCGACTCTGGGGAACTTGGCAACCAGACTGCAGACAGTTCTGCCAGCCTTGGGCATGCCAAGCAGTTCTCCCATGCGTGGAGGGTCTAGATCGAAGTAGTTGCTCCACGACACCTCGATTCTCTCCGACTTCTGCACGATGTCCCTGGGGCAGCCGGGGAACTGGCGAAGAGGCGACATCGTCGGCCACATCCGCTTCTCAGCCATCTTGCAAAGGTCTAAGGCTGTCTTGGCTACAGATGCCCAGCCCTTCTTCATGGTGATTTCGAAGATGGCACGAAGAATACGGCCAGCAGACTGGGTGACATAGACCATATCAGCCATAAGAGCAAGGCCATCCAATTTGAGCCGTGAGATGTAGGCTTGCAGCAGCACGTTGATCTTGGCGTGTGGCTCTTCGATACTCTCCTTGACTGGGATGGGAACTCTGCCCAGTAGCTTGGCGAGCTCGAGCTTCTCATCCTGACGCACAGGGATGTACTTGAACTCTGCACTAAGAGAGAACACTCTGAATAGCTCAATGGTTGTGATTGAGGGCTGAATGAGGTTGTTATAGGTCTCCATGGAGCCGTGGGTGATATAGTAATGCGACGCAATGCGGCCAAGCTCAGTTGACTGGAGCTTGCCGGTCTTCTCATCGTACTTGACAAGATTTGACTTCCTGAGCACGGATGCTGCAGCGTGGATAAGGTCGACTCGCTTTTGCTCCAGGGCCTCGTCATCTTCGTACTCTGCACCGACTTGATAAAGGCCGGGAGACCGCAACATCCGCACAAACAGGTATGTGTAGCCAAGCCATTCCACGCCCTCGTCCCTACTCCTTACATTGCCGAGTACGATCTCGGCGTTCAGGTTGTCCACGAGGCGGCTGACGAACTGACTCTCGATCGGTAGTTGCTGATTCAGGAGCGAAAGGTAGTATTGGATCTCGTTTTGGGTCGTAATGATGATACCCTCGCCGTAGGTGTCAAATTGTGGACGACCGGCACGACCGAGCATCTGCAGGACGTCTTGCGGGCTGAGCTCAACCCAGCTACCTTTTCGGGGGAGTAAACTGAAGTGCCCTTAATAATGACGGTGTGAGCTGGCAAGTTCACACCCCAGGCAAGAGTAGCCGTGCACACAAGAACTTGGATGGCGCCTCGCGCGAACAAATCCTCGACGTCAGTACGGTCGATGCGATTCATACCGGCATGATGAATACCGAAACCGTAAGGCAGAATATCTTTGAGATCCTTGTCGGTGGCCTGGCTAGCGGCTTCATTGAGAACCTCACGACTTCCAGCATCGTGGCGAAGGATCTGATTGATCGTGTCCATCTCCAGAGCCTTGTCTCTGATGTAACGCGCGGTCTTGGCCGTCTCTTTCCGGGAGTGAACGAAGATGAGCATTTGGTTTCGGTTGGCTCCAACATGCTCAATAACCTTGTTGTAAGTGACATCGTTCATCGTCTTCAGTTGCTTGATGGCCTTGCGATCCGTGACCCCAATGAATTCCTGGCGTAAGGGGCAAGGGCGGAAACTGCCGTCGAAGTGGAAAAGGCCGGTATTGATGTCCACACGCAAGAAGCTGGCGACATCCTTGTAGTTTGGAAGCGTAGCCGACAAACCGACCAACCGAACTGGCTCGCCGGTCTGCTCGGTCTTCCTGATTGTCCTGCTCACGATGCTCTCGAGGACAGGACCACGGTCATCGTGAAGCAAGTGGATCTCGTCAATAATGACCAAGCGAACGAGGTTGGTGTATGTAAGATCGGTAGCCTTCCGTGTGATGACGTCCCACTTCTCAGGAGTAGTGACAATGATTTGGGTTTCTGCGATTTGTTGCTTGGTGAGCTGTCGGTCACCAGTCAACTCAGACACCTTCACGCCGTACGGCTCGAGTCGCTTGCCAAAGTTGCCAACCTGCTCCTGTACTAGCGCTTTCAGGGGCGCAATGTACACGATCTTGAAGGCATCCAGATCAATGTCGCCCGTCTCGGGGTTTCTGTTCTTGCCGATTTCTCGGAGAATGGTAAGCATCGCCACGTTCGTCTTTCCACTACCAGTGGGAGCACAAATGAGCATGTTGCCGTCGTCTCCAAATGCTGTCGGGTAGCACTTTGACTGGATCTTGTTGAGAGACTTGGTAGTGCCAAACGGCAAGCGAGACCATTCCGGCATGTCGGTAATCGGAACAAGGGTGTCACCGGGGTCGCTACGCTTCTTGGGTGCGGGAACGTGGATTTCCTCGTAGCCTTTGAAAGTTCTCTTTGTTGAGCCCTCCGGCAGCCTGACCTTGGGGTTGCTCATCAAGTGGTTTCCCTGGTCAAACACCAGGTTTTCCAGGTTGATCAGTTTCCGCGGTTGCAGACCACCCACCAGTCCCTGAGGGCGCTCTGACTCTGCGGGAGGGGCATTTGCGAGTGATGACGGTGCATCGAGGTCCATTTTGATCTCCATCTTGCGTCCCTTTTGGTCGTCTGTCTTCTTTCCAAACTTCTCGTTAAGGATCCATTGAAGACCTTCCGATGCCATCTCGCGCTCGATAACAGCTCGTTGCTCATCAGTCTCAGCTCTTGAGTGACGGGTGAGCCAAACGACCTTCTCCCTGTTTTCAATGAGAAGTTGCACCAATTCATGGTGCTCGTAGTCGAAAAGCTCCATGAGGTCGTTTTCAATCTCTCTAAGTGACTTCTCGTCTCCGCCCTGCTCATCGGGTTCGCCAGAGAGTATGCGCAGCGCGTCTGTTGTCTTATCGTGTTGCTCGTGCGAGTCGGCGTATAACTTTCCGATTTGTCGTTGCAACCAGAATGCATCTATATCTCTAGCAGAGACGGTCTTCGACTGTTTTGCATCCTGTGCTTGCTTTCTGGGAGCCGAATCGATGACCATGGCATCGTCATCCATTTCTTCTGCCTCATTGGCGTCAGTGGCAGGTTGGTCCTCATCCTCATCTTCGTTCTCGTCCTCGGAGGACTCTTCCCTGACCTCGTTGACGATGCCTCCCTCTTCGTCGTCGGAGTCTTCGAAAACTACTGCGACACCCTGTCTCTCGTCCAGTTCGTCTCCGTCAGCGTCGGCCGCATTGTCGTCCATGTCTTCGTCCTCGTCCTGCGCATCGTAATCTGTGATCTTCTTTCCGAGGTTCACAAGCTCGTTGAACTCCTTTGCGCTCATGGACACGCCCAAAAGGTCGTCGACCTCCCTCTTTTTCTCTGTGTCCTTCAAGTCGTCATCTTTAAGGAACTCCAGAGTGACATCGGCGGCGCTGATCACGGCGGTCTGAGGAACGTCGCCAAGGTTGTCGGACACGATCTTCAGGATCAGCTCGAACGTCGCCCGTGTTGCAGGCGTGCGCGGGCGATATCGAATGCCCTCGACAAGCAGATCTCCAGTTCCCAGGACACCAGCACCTCTCGGTTGCGCCGTCTCGCCTTTCTTCTTCCGCTGTTCACGCGCGAGCACATCCTCGCCCTCCTGCAGCTTGCCACGTTCCACATCGGGAAGACCCGTCGGCTTCTTCTGTTTCGGTGCCGTTTCGCGAGCAACGCGTGCTCCCATGTCGCGAATACTCAGTTTGCCGGCGAGTGACTCGGGATCGCCCGTGGCCTCATCGTTTCGTCTTGACACAAAACGACGGTCCGCCTGGAGGACCAGGTTGGACATGGCAGAGTACTTGTATTGGGAGACATCGCGGTGTTGGTCCTGGTTCGACATCTTGGCTGTGGATCGGGGGTATCGTGTCGTATCGTTTGCGCCCGTGTCTCGAAGTGGTGTAGGAGCTTGTCAAGAGACAGCAACGAGCGGCTTGCGCCGAATTTTTATCCTTTTGAAAACGCCGTATTCGCCTTGAAGCCTGGCCTCATCCGTTCCGATATTAAGGTAATGAATTTTTCGGTTTTCAAGTGACTCAATGGGAAAAATATCGCTGAGTGGCTAAAGTGGGCGGAGGCGTGTATCGATGTCTTCGACGCCTGTCGCGCGGAACAAATTTCATCTGCTGCTTGCAATGGCAAAACCGGGAGAAGATGGCGCTAAGCGACAAACGCGCTAGTGGCTCCCCAGCTTAGGTAGGTAGATGCACGTGACGCTGAGTGGCTCACATCGGCACAGGGTGGACCACTGAGCCCAATCCAATCCACACCACCCCTGGGCCATTGAGCAGTGTTAATTGCGACTCTACGAATTGTCAACACGCGCACAGCAGGGTCATACATAATACACTATATTCAAAGTCTCCCGGCGCGATCAGACATGTGCTCTGTCGCCTGCCCATAGGCAGCGAGCAACATGGATCCGGTATCTACATCGATACAGAAGGTTCAGGCATCACTCGAGCCTTACATCAAACCACGGGAGCAAGTGGCCTACATTCGACGCGCCTTGGCTCTTCATCTTCAAGCATGTGGCCAGCCGGAACCAATCCAGAAACCGCTATCACTCGTCGATACGTCATGCAGAGTCATGCCAACGCAAGAGGTTAGAGGCCTCCAGAAGGAGTATCTCAGGGCCTTAGACGCGAATCTTAAAGCTCGCAATGAGTACGAAAAAACCCGGGATGAAACGACCACAGTATCTTCTCGGTCCAGAATTGTGTACCCAAGGGACCAGGTTGAAGAGCACGTTGCTCTTGTGAAATTGAGACAGAAACACCAACGGCTATTGACAGTGCAAAAATATCTGGATCTGTTAGTGGGCCAGCCTGCAGCATCTTCAGACTTTCTCGATCTGGAAAACGTGTTCAAAGACTCACCCGCTCTTCCAAATGTCCCGAAGGAAGTGGTGAGCGGCTTCGCAGTCAGCGCTAGCACAAAGACAACAGACCTGGGTGGCTTGGCTAGCGAGCTGGAGAAGATCGTGCTCAGGGCCAAGTTGTTTCTCCAGCGTGAAGAGCAACTTCTGGCGGAAACTCGGCAGAGGACAGGATCTCTAGTAGGCCAAGTCAGCGATCAGGCGAAAGTGCATGCTCTGGATGCGACTAGGACGGAGCTGATCAACTGGATCGAGGCGGAGCTCAGCAAGGCATCAGGAGACTCGGATGGCAACACATCGTCCCAGAGGAACGGATCCAATTCTCATACTGAACAAGAGACAATCGACCAGCATCTGGCCGATATCAAGGGGAAATACAGCAGATATACGGCATCAAGGAAGGCGCTGCTCGACATCGTATCTGAGCAGACGCAACCAGTCCTAAAGCCCGGCAACGAGGACAAATCCGCCTCTGGCCAAAACCAGAACATATTAGCAGCACCCACCGCTCACCTCCTCATCCCCTACCTCGATAAACTCCTCTCTCTATCGCGAGAACAAAAGGGTATGATTACACAAAAGTCACACATTCACACCATACTGGCCAAGCAGGCCAAGGAGACCCGACAAGCACTGGACCACCTGGCCGAAGAAAGCCAGCTTCTTCCAGGATACCCCATGCCTGGCGCAGGCAGACCCAAGTCTGGCTTCGGAGAGGACTTCTCCGCCGCCATGTCTGAGAAGCCGATATCTTCAGCCCGCATCAAGCCTTGGGTATTCGCGGCGGATTCGGCAAAGATTGCTACGCTGGAAGTGGTTGCCGAAAAAATCGAAGAAGGCCAGGTCGCGCTGGAAGGCTCTATGGCGGCGCTCCAGGAGGTTGACAAACTCCTAGGCCAAGGGCCAGAGGAGTCAGAAAAAGCGGTGGGAGACGCGACGGAGGAAGACATTTGGCTGACACAAGGATCGGCAAACAAGGCCGGTACGAGTAAGCATGCTACCTACCTACGGAAGGAATCCACGGCCAAACCTGACGACATTTGGTCTGTCATTGATGGAAAACTTGGTCTCATAGGTCAAGGGGATCATATTTGAAGAGAACCAAAAGGTGGTATATACCCTGTACAGTTACTTTTTGCCATTATCAACGCCTCTACTGTCCAGATCCGGACGCCATCCATTGTTCGTCAAATACATTCCTCACAGTCCCTGGTTGCTTAGTTATTGCTCCGACCACTCATGACGCCCGATATCCTCAACGCCAGGTCCAGGATGGACAGATGCTCGTCTGCGCCATCAACAAGTCTCTTGTCGACCTCAGAAAAGACGAGCACGATCTTGTTCTTCTGTACATCGGGGATCGTCTCGTCAAACACGATGGATTGGTAAAGCTGTAAAGCGGTGAGTAATCGACTTTCTCTAGGGAATCAAGGAGTAAACTCACCTGAGTGACGACCTGTCCGGCACTCCAACCATCGGCAACCATGTCTTCAACCACCTTAGCCACATTCTGGTACGAGTCTCCAGCACCTTGTGGACGAATGGCACGGACGAGGTTGTCGATGGTGTTCTCGGGGATTACGCCAGCAATATCCTCGATGATCTTGACCGTCACAGGCCTTTTGTCGACATCCATGGCATCGTTCCCGGAGGTTTCTTTCTCACCGGCTCCCACTAGCCGCGCCGCACTCTGCAGAAATGTGATGGCCTTTCGCAAGTCACCCTCGCTGCACTTGATGAGCGCATCAACGGCGCCGTCCTCTAGCTGCACGCCCTCGTTCTCGGCGATATCCTCCAGCCTCTTCTTGGCGTTACCCTGATCCAGGCTCTTGAAGCGGAATTTGCTGCAACGACTGGCAAGAGGGTCGATGATGCGCGTGACGTAGTTGCAAATCAGGCAGAATCGCGTGATCTTGCTGTATGTCTCCATGGTTCGGCGGAGGGCGCTCTGCGCGTCCTGGGTCATCGAGTCGGCCTCGTCGAGGATGATTATTTTGAAGGGTGGGCAAGGATATCTCTTCTTGTATTCGGCCGTGGGGTTCGTCAATTGCATGCGAGCAAAATCTTTCACCTTCTCGCGGACGATAGAGATTCCACGCTCGTCGGAGGCGTTAAGCTCGAGCACTCGCGACTTGATCATCTCGGGCCCATATAGCTCCTTGGCCAGGGCCAGAACTGTCGATGTTTTCCCCGTGCCGGGCGGGCCGTAGAAGAGCATATGAGGGAGCTACATGTCCAAGTTAGCCGATCCAAACCACAAAAACACTGTGTCGCCTGGAGCGGTCGTACGTTAGAAGCTTGCAGCGTACGCTGCAAAACCGTGACGGTGTGGTCTTGTGCTGTGACATCGCTAAGTGTCTTGGGGCGGCTGTTGAAACAGGTCAGCATGCGAGAAAGACGTATTCCGGGGATCACGAATGGGAAGACGGACTATTTCTCAACCCACGGCTGTGCCCTTGGTGGTTGCGTAGATTTGTCCTGTTTAGGGGCCGACGTTCCGTTCGCAGCGGCTGCCTTTCGGGCCTTGAGGTCGAAGAAACTCGCCATTTGAAAAGAGTGTCGATTGGTTGCAGCGAGGTTTTTCGTGGGTTTCGTTGGCTTCAATCGATCAACCGTAGCTGTCCTTCAATGGTGCACTGGTGCGGTAACGACGATCCAGGAAATTCAATTAAAGTGCCAGACGCGCTGACCGCGTAGTTGGCGCGTGCTAGAGCTTTCTCGGCCGACAGGGGGTCGGATCCCAGGCCACCGCGTTTCGACGGAACCCCGCGGCGATTGCCCCACCTGCGACACCTGCGGTCACTCTCAAAGGCGTGAATCTCTGGCTTTTCGTTTCTTTGGACAAGCAAGTCTATCCCATGCAACCGCATACAAATTCTGGGCTAAGTTCACATGGACCAGAAGGTTGAGGAGAGTAATATGGCTTGAAACGATGCTGTCTCAGCGCCTAATGTATCTACAATGTAGCCAGGCAGGGGTACCTTTGTCGAGATACAACAGATATGCAGGTTCTGCTTGTTCACGATTTTTGGGAGCTTCAACCTGTCTGGGAGTAATCTCTAGGCGTCCCAGGGGCCTTGAGCCTGAATTTTTGGCGGATGCTCGATGGGGTTTTTTATTTTTATTTTTTTTATTTCAAAAAAGTCTTCTTTATCTGAGGAAATAGAAAAGCAATCCAAAATCCATCACTGTCGGCCAGTGGCTCCCAAGCACGGGAAAAGGTAATGCATCGTCCCTAGCAGTATATCATCAGAGGAATGGAACCATGGACGGATAAAGGCAGGAAAGAAGAGATTGACAAATAACTTGACTAGGCAAGTCTGAGATGCCTAAGATCGACGCTTTCCGCGCCAAAGAATCCTTGGCTTTTGGTCACAGCAGCGTGGCTGTATAGGTTTTCCCCTGGCGCCTATGCTTCAACTGTTTGTTAAATGAATGGACGATAAAGAGGCTCTTTCGTCAAGGTTTGCGGCAGTCTCCAGTTCGTTCAGACCCGGATTAAGATGCCGTCAGCCGGTGTGGGGTTTTTTGTTCGGACTGCGAGGGAGGGAACCTTGGAAGGAAGCGATCGTTATGGGTTGTGAAGTTCAAAGCGGCCCTCCTACCACACCTCACCGCAGCGATTCACCTGCATCGACGCACACTAAAATAACCCCTCCTGCCCCGCCAAACTGCCGATTTAGAGCAGCTGCTTCGTCCCAGCGTTCCACTGTTCCAGTGTTCCAGCATCCGTCCCATCGATAGGCTGCTTCCCGCCCGACTACTTCTACCAGCCAGGCAGCCTACCACCAACCAACCGAACCAACTGACCAACCAACAGAAATCGCATTTGACCCTCTACAGAAATCATTCTTTGGACCTACTTCACCTCCGTCAGGCTCTCAAGCCGCGCCCATTTGCTCGATTCTCCATCCACAACTTTGAAGAAAGCAAACGACCGCGCTCTCCTTGCAGGATTTCACGAATCACAAGGACCGACCAAGTGACTGATCGCCGAGGGAGCCACACAGCGCTCGATCCATTCGTCGCCATGGCGGATCAATCCATCATTCGCATCACCAAGGTAGCTGCCACCCCGCCCCGCCTGTTTCCCTACCTCTGGATGAGGGGTCGGATTTGCGAGGCTGACGTTGATTTCGCAAATTAGGAACTGAGTGATATCCAGCGAACGTCGGATCTGTGTACGATCCCCGCCTGCTTTAAATGATGAACTAGGCTGACCTACCTACCAGCTCTGGCTGTCGCTTGCCGTGACGTCGATGTTCGCAATGTCAAGGCCTTGATCATCGGCCCCCACGACACCCCTTACGAGTTTGGGTTCTTCGAGGTACATAAAGCGTTTGTGTATGGTACAGTCTAGACCCTATGCTAACAGGCATTTAGTTCGCGATCAGGTTTAATAAGGGTACGTTTCCAACAAACTTGGCTATGCTGCGTTTCTTGGACTAACGTAAGAGCAGAGTATCCGCGCAAGTCACCGAGTGTCAACGGAATCACGACGAACGGAGGACGATGCCGATTCAACCCCAACATATACTCGTCTGGCAAGGTTTGCTTGTGGGTTACCATGAGCGACGACGCATATTAGGCTCGGGGGTGGCTAACGTTGCTACAGGTCAATTCTCGGGTACAACCAGGCATAGTAAGCTTGCCTTGAATTTTTGACTAACAGCACGTAGCACCTGGCGCGGAGAGCGTGGAGAAGAATGGTCTGCGGCGCAGGGTCTTGAGTCCATCCTCATCTCCATCCAGAGCCTGATGTCAGGCAACCCGTACGAGAACGAGCCCGGTTTCGAGGAGGCAAACGATGCGTCGGACAAGAAGAACCAGAAGGACTACGTCCAGAAGGTAGACAAACTCAAAGCCATATAGTGGCGTAGAATGACCAGAACTAACTCGTGCACCCAGATCCGCCACGAGACTCTCCGAATCTCCGTCATTCAACGAATGGAAGAGTACTTGGGGTTGACTCCCGATGGCAACACGATCGCCCAGCAGTCTGCGGCAGATGGAGACCAGTTGGAGATGGACACTGAGGACATGGACGACACCAGTGTTCCTTTCGAGCCCTTCAAGGACCTGTGTAAGCGGAGATTCCTCTGGTATTACGACAACTACCTGCTTGCTATACAGAAGGCCAAGACCGAAGTCAAGGACCACCAAGCCTTCGTGCGTATGCCCTTCGAAGGCGCCACTAACTCTATGGATGGGAAATTCAACTACACGGAACTGGAAAGACGCCTCCGCAACATCAAGAATGCCCTCGACAACGAGCTTCTCAAGTGGGCCAAAGAGGGTCAGGTCGCGAACGACAAGGAAATGACAGTCTCGGTCAACCTGCGACACCAATATGAGCAAGTGGTGCAGGCGTTCAAACGCCAGGACATTCCCCATGACGTTCAACTAGACGACAACAACCCCTTTGTCTGGGTTATTACTTACTTCGGACGTCCGATGACGAACCTTGACGGCGGTCTCTTCCGTATCAAGATTCACTTCAGCCCAAGATTCCCTGAAGAACAACCTCGCGTCAAGTTTCACACACGCATCTTCCATCATCGCATCTCAGAAGATGGAACGGCCTGCTACTTCCCAAACTCACTCAGAAAAGACGATGTGCGTTCCCACATTGAAGCCATCTTCACGGCATTGGAGGAAGAGGATCCGGCTTATGACCCTCGAACCTTGGTGAACCCTGAGGCCCACAAGCTCTACTGGGGAGGCGCCGATGGGCGAAAAACCTACAACCGCCGACTCCGCAGATCAGTGCAGCAAAGCATGGAGTAAGTGACAGCCGGCCATCGCGTTGATCTCTTCTGAGTTAACTTCTGTAGCGATTTTTGATGTCGCTGTGCCACTCCAATTGGCGCCCCCGAAGCGTCAGATCACTGGGCAGCCACACAGGTGTGCATATGCGTGTGTGGAAGCACCGGTTCAGTACATAAGCCGACATTCACCCTTCAGTCGGAGGGATGGGGGTAATGGCAGTCAGCTTTGGGTTCACCTGGGTTCATCACGGTCTTTGAGGGACTGGGCGGCGTTTACGGTATCGGAATCATGCATACTAGGAACGGGTTTGGGGGTTTGTCCATTAGACTCCAGTAGATACCTCGACTAATGACGCAACGAAAGGTTTATTCAACACACAATTATTTTGCCTTGAAAGCGACTCAAAACGAGGTTCGTGACAACTGTTCCTTTTTTGGCCTGGGCCCCATGTTCACCGTAACGCCTGCCGATCCCATGCAACCTTGATATGCGTAGCAACTCATAATCTCATGACTTTCCATAATAAACCATCAATCATGCATCCATATACAGGATGCTACTCCTCCTCCGAGCGCGGAATTGAAACTTCCTCGGCCGTGGTTGTCGCCGAATGTTTACCGCTTGCCTCCTTTTACCTTCTTGTCGATCCTATCCTTCCCAGGGGTATAGGGGGCTGCAACACCTATGAAGGGCTTCTGGTTACCCCCAGGTTCCCCTTTGAACTCGTATGTCCCGTTCGGTCCCAACGTCGCCGGCGCACCCTGACTCGGCCGCGCTATTTGGTCCGCATGGATCTTGTCGAGAGACTCGCCGACGACAGCGTACTGTGACCAGTTGATGGGCGGACAGCGAACCACGTTCTGAGGTTTGGGCAAAGACTCCCACGGCTGCGGATGCGCCTTCGCCTTCCCTTGTCCAGCGCCATCTTCTCCAGCTCCTTCGGCTTTCTTGCCCTCTTCATCATCCGAGTCCGAGTCGGATTCCAAGAACAGCTTGTCGCCTTGCGTGTGTACTTTGCCTGCTCCGAGATCGGTGAGGAAGGCGGAGGGGTCCTCCACGGCAGCGTTCTTCGCGGCATTAAGCGCCTGGATGTCGGCGGCGGCCTTCTTGGATTGCATCTGGAGGATGGAGATGGCCGACTTGAGGGCCAGGACGTCCGGGTTAGAGTCGAAGTCGATGGGCTCGGGCCGTGGAGGGAGGATGGCGCTTGCGTTCGGCGGCTGGGAGGTGTGTGTGAGGACCGGGCGGTCGGCGGCGAAAGGGGCCGAAGGGTCGGGCAAGCGGGCCGGGGGCAGGGTCGGGGTTATGGGGCTGATGGGAGGACGGGTGGGGGATGAGGAGCGGGAGGTGCGCGGAGGGGCTTGGTGCGCTGGGGTGTTTGTTGTACCGGCCGTAGACGTGGTGGCAGGTGCAGCGACGCCAGCCGCAGACGCAGATGGCGCGGGTGCTGGCGCTGGCACCGGCGCATTCGATGTGCGTGGAGACACTGAATCTGTTGATATCGTCAAGCCGGGCATGGTGGGCGAGGCTGGCGGCTCCTCACAAAAGAGGCTGTGATGATTTGTTTTGTTTGTAGTGGTGTGTAAGCAGGAGAATTGAATGTCGGAGGTTGGAATGTCTCCTTTGGTGGGGTCGCATGAAGGAGGGGAAAGAGGGGGGATGGGAGCTGAAAGTGCACCGTGCGTTCCTCGCGCCCCGGCGCGTGCGTGCAGATGACTCGGGAACTTTGTCAGCTTTCAAAGTCGCTAGCGCGAGCAGTGGAGAATGCTTTCAGCTTTGAGTAAGGCTCAAGCGGGAGCCCCTGAAATATTTCCAGAGCAAACCCGCGTTGAGACGGTTTAGGCGGTTGTTTACCACAAGCCAACGGACGTAACAGTCGGTCAAAGTCGAAACAGGCGTCCCAAAGGACATCAGGTGCCGTTTTTTTTTCGTTGCTCTCTTCATTGGCCCTATCCGACAAATCAAGAAAATCGATGATCGTTGAAAGATCTCGAGATCGAAAAAGGCACCCGAGGTTGACAACCAAACGCAAGTTTACCTCCAGCTAGGACCATTCAAGGTAAGCGCCGCGTCAGGAAGAGGAATCCAAGATGCGATTACCGGGGCCGAGGTGGGCAGTGCACGGCCTCAGTGCGACTGCACGTGCCAGGTGCCCCACTCGCCATCGCCAGGGTCCGAAGGCTTGTGCCTAATGGGTGAAAGTGATTGGTCTTGGTCTTGAGATTTCTTTTCAGCAAATACAATTACTGGAGGGCAATATGGTGAAGCTGAGGGCGGAAGCGGCAATGCTAAAATTGTTCCGGAAAGGACCGACTTCTCAGAATCCTGATGTTCTGGGATTGACGTCGCGAAATCGCTCATGGGATTTCAGACTACCCTTTCGGCTTCCAGATCTCCCGTAGAACCTTGTTCTGTAGTACGTCCGTATCTCTACGCATACTTCACCCTCATGTTTGGTTCGTCTGAAGAATGGCGCCCAAGAAAGGATGGTGTTTTACAAGGAAGGTTTAAAGCGCAGCCAGCGATGATCGGCAATCGAAGACTGCAGACTGGGATCTGGGATGCTTCAGTTTTGTGGCTGCAGCAACTTGAAAATCGGCCTTGGATTTGCTTTTTTGCCAGCTCACGCGCCAACGAACTATTGAATTCTCCCCAGTGCTCGTGTACAAATCAGGAATTCATGTCGTAGCAGGCCTGTCCGCCGCCTCTAGCCTCACCTCTACTGGACATCGAGGTTGAATATCGTGACGATGTGCCTTGTTTTCTAAATCGCTAGCGAGGATCGAGATTGTTCCACCTTTGAAGCTGGCAACTGCCGTTTGAAGTATATTCTCAGTCTGTTGGGCCTCTGACAAAGGACACTGCGCCTCGGTACGGGAAGCTTAGGTGTCTGAAGATGGATCTTGATCTTGACCCAGGGGCTCGGGAGAGCCGGCGTACAACCCGACAAGTCTCGGTAAGTCAACAAAGGACGAAACACAACGCCGCCGGCTGGCTAGTAGCGTTTTGCTGCACCATTCTCGAGGTTAGGTCTCTGCGCCATGCTCCCGCCTGCTGCGAGACCTCACACAGATGACCAATAGTCGCCCCGGCGGCTTGAACCAATCGCCATCCCTTACATGACACTGTAGCCTTAGACAATATCAGACAAAGTACCGAGCAAGATCCAATCATCGCTCTGCAAAATTCAAGTGGAAAGACGTCAGTGTGAGAAAGCCAAAAGAATGAAAGTCTCCCGCTGTCGTCGCTGCACAGTCTTTACCAACGTTGGCGTTGGTGCGTGCCTAGCCCCGCAGTGGCGTCCACTCACGATGCGAGGCTGACAGGCGGGCAGCGTCGGGAAGGTGATCGCCGAGGGGACTTGCTCTTTCTTCTCATTACGGGATGAGCTAACGATACAAGCTGCTAAACACCGGGGGGGCATGGGCATGGCATGGCATTCACCAAAGGAGATGGCGGGAAAGTGCAGCGAAGTTGGTCCACCCTGCTCCTTCCTGGAATAGTCACCACGAGCGGGCCCTGAGGAAGGCATGGCTTCCAATGCCTTCCCATGTTTTTTCTTCTTACCAGTCCTCAGGGGCGTCATTCTCACACGCTACTGCCACGAGGCCGGTTCTTCCCACTCGCTGATCTGGCCTACTTCTAGGGCCCTTCCCTCGCCAGTCCCTAATTCCACCATTTCTACCAACAACTACATTTGATTGAGTATACAATCTCCCGACCCCCGGCTTTGCGACTTTGGCCTACGCATTCCTATCGACTACATCTTCCCCTCTTCACCCTTTCGGCATAACCACACTCTCAGAACACCGCGGCCACCTCCAGTCTGTCCTATGAGAATACCGAACATTACCGGTCACGTTCATCACTCAAGCCATTCGGTCGCACCGCTACTGCCGTGTTCGAACAGATCATTTTGCAGCATCGGTGCTTTGAATAGCAAGCATCTTCTTCTCGCTGCTTGAACTGAACAATGCGTTTTTTCCATCGACATCGGAACAAGCAAAAACATCCATCTCCTGTCCCCGATTGTGAGGACCACTCAACCACATTCGCCTCCTCAACACCACTGCCACCTATTCGCAACTTTTCCTACCCCGCCGCAGCCTTACAAACACCGTCACTCACCTTCTCTCAGTCAGCTGCTCAGATAGACAACAGCTCTTCTGTGGACGACAGTTCACCAACCACCAATACCAAGACGCAACTTTTAAGACAGAGTGAGGGCATCGAACCACCATTCTACTGGGCATCCTCTTACATCCCCTTACGAGGTGAAGAAAACTTCACCTCAGCGGATTTTGAATCACCGGCTTCAATCGGCGGGCCAGAGGCGTTTGCCTACGGCTAGGGGCCGACCCCCTTGAAGAAGAACCGGAGAAGTCTTATCGAATTTTCAACACCACCACGAATCAAAAAGATATCCCAAGTCACACAAGCGTTGGGTAACTCAAAAGATATACATCAAAACCCGCAACCCGAAGAAAAACCACACTCTCGGGCTTTTCGATCATCAAAAACTACTTCTACCGGTGATCCCTTTAAAAAAGCGCCCCCCACAAAGCGTGCGTTTCTGTTCCGGCACAAAACTGCCAAGTCTGCTGATTTGTCGTATGCCCACCTACGCTCGCCGAGCCCAGTGCGACCGGCATCTAGCTCGGGCGTGGCAGCTGTCGACACGCGAACAGCTTCGTACAAGATAGGCTGGGCGATAGACGAAGAAGACAATCATCCGGGCACGTTGCTCGAATTCGACGAAGAAATGGGTCTCAGACGCAGGATCTCAGAAATGGACTTGAGGATGTCCCCTCCGAGACGCATGCTCTCCGATCAATCGCAACAATCCAACTTCAGTGCTTCTGTCGCTAGTGTTAGTGAGGGCCCAACAAAACCGAGACGCGAGGAGAAGCTCAAGGCCAAGGATGGCAAGAATCGCTGGGTCAACCAGCTCAAGGACTGGTTCAGCGTCGGAGAGCCATCGTCTCAGGACTGGAAGCAGCTGAAAAACAAGAGTTCCACAGACATGGCATTGCCATGAACGACCCTGATGCAAGCGCAAAGCTGCACGCCCCTATTGGGGCTATCCCCGAGGAGGCCATCAAGCCATCCAGCGGCCCTGACCCCGAGGTCCTTGCCAAGAAGAGAGCCACAAATCGCAAGCAGCTTCGTCAGGCTTACGGTGGCTGCGAGAAGACTTCGGGATCCATCTCTTCTGAGTCGTCCACGGGCAGCAAAGAGGTCAATCCTATTGCGCCTTGGGCATAGGCGTGAATGGGAATCGGCCTGTTGGCGAGGAAGCGTTACTTGATGATCATCAGGCGGAGGCGGAGGAACGGAGAGGAGGTGATGATTAAACGAAGCCACGAAGATGATGATTTGCTTGTGTTGTTTTTGCAGTATACCCGCTTCTGGACGCCACGGCTATAGGCCCGTTGCAGAGGCTGCATTGTAATTTCGTATCCTGCTTGAAGATTGCCACGGCACAGAAAGGTTTTGAAACGTTATCCTGTACGAGTACCAGAGTCAGATGAAAACGGAAGATTTTTCACACCGTTACCTTAACGTCCAAGTCTGGCAGTTCACTTGTATGCTACGGTGACGCTCCCACATCTTTTGCTAGCTGCCAAGGGATTGTTCATTGGACGTTGGTTCAGAGTAGACAAGCATGATCTATGTGGAGTTATCGACCCATAGACCTAGATCTAGAACTAACAATCAAACAACCACGTCGACGATGGACAGACCCGTTTAGTAAATCTGGAGTTCTATGGGCTCGAAAAATCGGGGCCAACATTCCACCCATAGCGTCTCTACTCCGTAATTCTTCAGGCCGATGACTCCTCGGACAAGAAGGGACGGGACAATGTACACTTGCTTGTAATGGCTTACCCTGGGGCGGACGACCTTGGCCTCCGGGGGGAGGAAGTGGAAAGACATGATGGCATCCTGCCGGATCGTGGTCGGCCAGGGTGGGGGACGGACGGTGACAGAGACAGAGCCCGCCATCACAGTCTTGTCCGTGTACGCCACCGATGCCGACTAACACGGCTGAAGTGATTTACTGGTCGGCCCTGGTGCGAAAGGGGGACAAGGTTACGACGAACCTTCCAGCCGAAATCTCGTTGGTGGAAGGAGGGATCACCACGACATACAGTATTCTGGTTCTGGCCCTTAGCGCCAGATACATTAGAGGGTTGCCCGTGGGCTTCCCTGATTTTGCTGCAGAAACAGCCGCTTGTTCAGCTGGCTCGCCGCTCGCGCAGTCGTCGTGGTCATATCGCGCTTTGTTTCTCCCCCAGCGCGCTAGCCGGAGCTTAGCTCCGGGTCGGTGGACACTGGGCATCGGGGAGGGGAGGCGCTGGACCACTGGCCCAATCGGCGATCTCACTGTGGCACGGTGCCAGCGCCGCGGATCCACCTTTCCGCTTTCGGTGGCAGCTTGGGTGTCCCACTGGCGTCGAATGACGTACATGACCACTCACTGGTGCAGAAAGCTCTGGCCTCTGCCATCTGCGCAGCATGGTGTAAGCGGTCTTGTGTGTGTGCTTTGAGCACCCCTGTCGTCATTGAGACGTCTTCTGGAGTGGGATGTAATTGTAAGGTAATCCTCGGCTGTGTTAGCTGTTTGGGAACCGATCTCTTGCCGAATTCTGATTCTTCATCCTCTCTCCTCTGTGTTTCAACTTGACATCTCGCCCAAGGAAGCTTTCTTCAAGATACCCCATCTACAAGTCGTGCCCACTTAGAACAGGTATTCGGGATACAACACCAAGCCTGCGACGACGACGATTGCGGTAAAGACATCATGTCTTCGCTCTGGGGCACGAGGAACAGGAAGGACGATGATGACACCCCCGAGGGGCCTCCAGAGGAGCGGAGGTCGAACGAGTATGCGGCGCGGGAACCCGACGAGCACACTCGCCTGCTTCCGAACCGACTCGACAGCGACAACAGGCAATATCTAACGCCTGACGACCCGGCAGTATCGCCGTATAACCTCTGGACAGTACGAGTGATGCGATGGGTTACAGTGCTGTTCACAGCCCTTACCTTTACGTGGTGGACCCTCACTCTGGTTTCCGCCTTCGTCACGCCGCCTGCCATGCACACCCGCGGCTCGGGCTTCTACGCCTTCAGCTACTCGAGTTTGGCGCTTTTCACATTGCTGTTCACCCTCGTCTTCTTCGGCGCGCCGTCGAAGGCCGTTCGGGTTCTGTCCATCTTTATGGCCGTCATGCTGCTCGTCGACATGATTCTCATACTCGCGGTGCAGAAAAATCGCTACGAAGAGACGAGCGTTGGGGTCGCGAGTGTCGTCTGTAAGTTGTTATGCATCCAAGATAGAAACTTGGCTGACAGGTCAATCTCAGGGACTTTCCTCATGAGCTTGTGGGCGCTTGCTTGCGACCGGACCGTGAAATGGGGCAAGGCCGAAGAAGAGGAGCGTTTGACCGGCCGGGTCGAGACGAGGCGCACAGTCTGGGAATGGACCGAGGTTCTCATCTCCACTATTGCCTACGTGATCCTCTCTGTGGTCATCGTCTTGATCACTGCCACTCTCATCCTCCGATCACTGGATGCCGGATTCGGCCCGCCGGGTGAGCAGTACTGGGTGGATGGAGACCAGTATCGGATTCATGTTTACTGCGACGGCAACGGAACGGACGCTGCGGGTACCAAGTTGCCCACCGTCCTCTTTGAGGGCGGTGACCTGCCTGTCGAAAATGGGCTTTGGCAGTTCGCGCAAAACGCCGTGAAGAACGGATCCATCTCAAGGTATTGCTTCGCCGACCGCCCTGGATATGGGTGGAGCGACACTGCGCCGAGCCCGCTCTCGGCGGGCATGGCTACTGATGCTTTGAGCGAGGCTCTCGCACGAGCGGGCGAGCACGGACCTTGGGTATTGGCAAGCGCTGGCATTGGCTCGGTGTACTCCCAGATATTCTCATCTCGACATGGCAGAGAGGTGAGCGGCCTTCTTCTGATCGACCCTCTCCACGAAGACCTCCTTCACCGTGTCTCGGATCCCGGTAGAGGGTTCATGTACTGGCTACGCGGTGTTTTCTCCCCTCTCGGGCTCGAGCGTCTGCCTGGCGCCATCTTCAAGGGACGCACCAGCGCAGACCGTGTCTGGGGCCGCTCTGCCAGACAGAGTGGAAAGTATCTCTTCACAAAGTTGCAAGAAAGTCTCGTGGCCGATACGCTCACCAAGCGAGAAGTTATAAGCAGCAAGGCGATTCAGTACCCGGATGCGCCTCTGGTGCTGATCAGCTCTGGCGAGAGCATTCGAGAGGACAGCGAATGGGAGGATAAGCAAAGAGACCTAAGCCATTTGACGAGGAACCTGAAGCATTGGGATATCGTCGACAAGGCGCCTCATAACGTGTGGGAGACGCTCGATGGACGCCAGAAGATCGAAAAAAGGCTCCGCCAAATGGTCCATGCGTAAAAGAAGTGGCCATTGAATGTAGCGTCATGGCATTGTTAGGGGGTTAAATGGGCCTCTGTTTGCTGGAGATTTGTTGTCGCGTGTCGGATAGGTTGCATACGGATGGGTAGTTATTCCAGCGGTTCGGTTGCAACGTGGCCGATGTTTAATTAGGAAACGAAACGATGAAAGCGATTTTCCATTTAAGAAGCTTTCCACTTGTGGAGATATTGGTGGTTGTCCGAATCGTCCATTCGAAAAGGCAGAGCGGAATGACTCGTCGCCGGAACCAAGTGCCGTCGCCGTGCAGTGCAGAGGCATCTGAGCGGTTTGGCGGGTGGCTTGCATGACTGTGAGAATGTCATCTGTAGCGCGCCACGTCGTCACCAAAAAACAAGCCATTCCCCAGCAACAATCCGAGCTAGGAGAAGGGATGACAACGAATGAGGTAGTTGCAAGACAGTCGATGCAAGCCTCGAAGGACAAAGAAAAAAGTTGTTGTTCTGTTGGTGGCGGCCGGCAGGTCTCCAGCGAATGTAGGCTGTTTGGCGGAAAAATGGTCTCCTTACGTGCGGCTTGGGTTGGAGGGGATGCTGCATGTGGTTTTGCTTGTTTGTTGCAGAAGCTTCGGCAAGGAACAGCTCTTCATACAAGTTCGGCTGCTGCTCACGCGACATGCAATGGTGGTGGGCGTGAGTGCTGCTGTGGCGGCGGCGGCTGTCCTAAACCCCAGGGATTGTCAGCAACTCTGACGGGACGGCCAAGTTGCCAAGAAAGGCGGCTGCTGAACCAGGACCAAGGTTCGGACAGTCGATAGACTCGTCCCATGTCTGAAACCCAAGGGCTGCACATCATCATGTTCGTAGCGTCTGAACTTTCAACGTTGGGTTGCCCGTTGAGTGTATATGTATGCGTATCCGTGATCAGTCCTTTTAAATGGGCAACTTTTAATCTACTTATTCATTTCTGCACTGGGCCGAATGTGGAATTCCATATGGTTTCGCTCGTAGCGTGGGGGCCAGATGCGGCAAAATGAACTTTCCAAATGCCGCTGAGACAGCGGATGTGAGGTTGACATACTACGTAGTGGCGTCCCTAGTACATACCGATATAGTCTGTGGTCCCGTCAGCCCGTATTCTACGTTGTGGTGCAAAATGAATACGAACACATGCCATAAAAAGGAACAGGTGCATAAAAGTGAACACGGAGAGGAAACTTGAGTCCACTCGAGACTTGGGAGCATGTTAGCCCCTCGTTGGTATCCGTCCACCACACCTCGTGTCGTGAACCGTTCCGTATGCCCCTCCCCGGACCCCCCAGATGCTCCCTCTTATTTTAAACCACGACCCAATGACGGCAATGCCTGCCGTTTTGGTCCCCGCGGACCTTCGTTTTTAGTGCCTTTCTCGCCGAGCGAGAGGACCCCAATGCTCCCCTAGAACCCAAGACTACGACTCAAGAGTCAAGCAGAGCCCCCAGCGGGTCCACAAACTCGGCGCACCCCTGGGCCTGGAGAATTAGGACCCCAAAATAGTGTGGAAATCTTGCCCTAGGCGGGCGCCTAAGAAACCCAAGGGAAGACAAGCCAGGGACAAGGCCCCTTGAAGTTCCGTGCTCTTGGGGGTTGGGATCCCATTCCCCCGGACGCTCAGCCCGGAATGACCGCCCTACAGCCTCGGGAAGAGGAGTCAAGCCTCAACGACGTGCTCGTGCCGCGCTGTGTCTTGTCATGGCTGTGCTCATGATGGCTTCTGGGCAGCAGATGCCAGTTAGTCCCTGTGCCGCGGTGGATGATGAAGTGCGCACTGAAGGTTGGCAGACGCTTCGCTTGCCTTCCCTGTCGTAGGTTGTTCTTCACTATCTTGCCGCACGGGTTAGGTAGGTTAGCACGCTCGCCGAATTCGAACTGATAAGACCGGCCTCAGTTGAAGTCTGACTACTGCCTATTTTCTGCACGTAAGATAAGCCATGAGGCCTTGGATGGCAAGTTGTCTGTTGGGCGGGAAACACCACGTTCTCTATCACAATCAGTGGAGAAGAGGAGACACCACGACTGGACAGTGCGGTTGCCCTTGAGATATGGCGATAGCAAGTCGGGTACGTACCTACTTGTCGTGTCCGCTGTGCTTGTGTGTTGTAGCTTCACGGTAAAGAGTACCTGCCTCACCCGTGGCGCAACTGCTGAAGCGGGGATCGTAAAGGGGGGCTGTCGCAGTGTCAACGATGCCCCTGGCCAGTGATAGGGCGATTTTCAGTCTTCAAGGGTCCATGTACGATGTACGACGGAAGTAAAGCAAGGCACGCTGTACTCCGTACCTACCTTATCCAAGCCAAATCTCACGTATCCGCACCTGATTACCCACTTCTAACTTCCCCCATGCTCGTCGCTGCGCATACTGCTGCTGCTGCGTGTGTTGTTGGAGGCGCTGGCACTTACTTACCTCAACGTGGTACATGTGCTGTCCCTCTTCAGGCCGTCCTGTCCCTGAGCTCCGCACCCGCACCGCACCCGCACCGCCCGCACGGTACGGGAGGTAGGTAGTATTACTGAGTGTGTGTACCAGCGATCCCTCCAAAACTGAAACCCCTTGCTTCTCTCGAATAACCCAACGTCGAATCTCACCCCGTTCGGGCTGAAGCCACCGACCTCCATTCAGTCACGGTCACAGTCCACCATTTGTTGACTGGCAAGAACCACCAGCTGCAGGGCAACATTCCCGATTCGTCTTGCCTTGCCAAATCCAGGTTTGCTGGCAACCTCACATCGTCACTACTGCTACTATATTACCCTGTCTACCTTCTTCACCTTTCGCCAACCGATAACCACCTGCTTCGCCTTTCTGACAGCGCCGGGTAGGCCAGCTTCGTACAATCCACCGTCGGCCTCACTCTCTTCCCATCGATTGCTCCTTGCTTGAGTTGCCACTTCTCGAGGATCGAAAAAATCGCACCTCCCACGTGCGAGTGCAAGCGTCAGCGGGCAGCTTCAACGGAGGCCTTCAGTTTCTCGAGGTAAATTAATTCCCTTCGTGGCAGCTGAGACAGACGTCAAGACCCCTAACCAACATCCCACCGGGGAAGCAGCCACTCCTTCTTCCGGTCATTGCTAACGCTGCCTTTTCGTCCAGAATTCCACCCACCCCTATGAGTTCGCGATTGCCGCACGACTACAACAGCCTCAAGCTATGGAGAACGAACCACCTTCCGCTACCTCGTCGAGGCGGGGTCGTCTAATGGGCAAGCTCTTCTCCTTGAAGGAGAAAGATCGCAAGCCGACGGCTGAAGAAACAGGAAGCAGCATCAACGACTTTCTCAATGGCCCCTCCGACACTCTGCAGGTCGCCCATGCGACACCAGCCTCCGCTCTCCCGACCCTGTCGAAGCTCGATACCACATCCGCTACCCGTTATCCTCAAGCATTGTCTGTCGCCAGTCACTCTCAACAGAGCCTGACCCTCCCGTTTCACCCGGCGCGTAGCCCCGGACAGAGCCCTGGCATCCCACCTCGGAGCCCGCGGCGCAATAATAGGAAAGGACTGACGGTCCGCTTCGTGGATTCCTATCCCGAGGTTATTGGCGAGGGCGGTGACGAGTCTGAGATCCCCGCCATCGAGGTGTCGAGGCGTAAGAAGCAGCGCCCCCCTCCGTCTCCCGATCGCAGGCCCATTGCCGCTGTGCATGACTCTCCTCCGAGAGTACCCTCCGCGCCAAAAGAGGATTCGGACTTCGCGCCAGGCCGTCTGCGACGGACGCAGACAGGCTATTCCTCCATCAGCAACGAGCCTGTTGAGCCCAAGGAACCTCCTCCCGCCTACAGGGAGGTCGCACCGGGCAATGCCGTCTCAGCGCCATACTTGGACACCCCAATCAGCGCCAAGGACGAGAATCGAAAATCTTTCATAGAGCATCAACAGGCTGAGATGCGGCAGGCCGAGGGCAGGGCATTCGCCGAGGCCGCACGCTCCGCCAGCCAGTCCTCGCAACCCGAGCAGTACGGGGGCCAAGCACCTCTTGTACCCCAGATACATGAATCACCAACAAGATCTCCATTACCGCCTGCCAAAGTTCCCTTGCCGCCGAGATCCCCGGATGACCATAGAAAGCCTCCCGATCAAAGCCCGTCATCTGTCTATTCAAGCGGCACTGAGTTCAGTCAACCAGGCAATGCCAACTTTTCCCGACAGCCTTCCCTCAGTTCTCAGTACAACATGGCTCCTCCTTCTGCTACGGTCGCCTCAAGACAGGCTTCTTTCAATTTGCACGACGCAGTTTTGGCTGTGGGGGAGGATGCCCTCAATACATTTGTCACGCGCACCCGGCACCTCAATGAACTCTTTAGACTGCACGCTGAGACAATCAAGCCCCTTTCCACCTGTTCACAGACCGAGCTTGCGCGTGCTGCTCTGTGGTGGTTCCTGAAAGGCCGCATGGCTTTGGAGATTGCGGTGCGGGCGCGACCTAGTAGCCCCAAGGATCAGATGCAGAACGACATGGACCGCCAACAGGCTTACGCTAACCTTGCCAAGGGGTACTGGCTTTCGGAGGAGGCTATTCCTGAGCTTTTGGAGAACAAGCGCCTTGCCCCAGAGGCAGGCATTAATGAGATTCGCTCAACGCTCGTGGCAACTCTTAAGAAGTTGGCTGTCTCGATGAAGAGAAACGGCTCCCTTCCGCCCGAAGAGGCGTTCCTGCCCCAGACCATCGATAAATCTATCTGGGTTGAGTATCCGAGACTCAGCATCGACATGATCGCTCTTCTTACATCCGACTCATCAGCGGCCATGACCGGAGTTGTCCGCACTCCCTCACCTTTGGAGATTCTGGAGACCCTGCCTCCTGGCGATACAGCCGAAAACTTTACATTTGGCAGAATCAATACCGACGTCTTCCTGATGGAACAAGGCATGGATTCTCAGAGATTCTATTTTCCCTGTCTCTTGACCATGGTTCGACCTCAGAAACAGCCTAACCTTGTCTTTGTCATTGCCAGCCAACATGGAGAGGTCAATCTCCGAATCCAGGGAAACAAGACCATGGGCCCCACCTGGGACGATGTTCGTTGGCGTAATGAGACTTGTTCACTTGAGGTCAAACTGCCGCGAGGTTTCATGATTGTTGCGCAGTGTTCCCAGCAGGATTACAGAATGCTTTGGAGTATGTACGATTTTGGAGCCAAGGTCCAGTCAACTCTTTACCCCAGATCAGAGGAGCAATGCGTTTTCCGTTCTACTCTGCGGTCATTTCAATATTTCGACTCAGACCCTCAAGCCCGGGCTTTCCCCAAGGAGCCCGTGCAAGGTTGTGACGTGGCCGTCTTCGAAAAGATTCACAAGGAGCATGCTGCTGCCGGGCCTCGCGCATACCATCGCGGGTTCAGAATCGCCGTTGTGAGCGGTCCTCACACGAGAACCCTCAGCGGCATCAACCACAGTTACTCGCCGCAGATGCCGATTCCCTTTGGCTTCCTTAGGTCGGACGGGGGCGAACCGGCTTTGTTGCTCAAGTACGACAACGGTCGCCAGAAGGTGACAATGGCACTCTCGTTCGGCGACGAGAGGGAGCGGTCTCAGTTCCATTGCACTCTCGCCGGCACTTCTGTGCAAAAGAACGAGACAATCTACGCGGATGTGCCTCTGCTCGGTTTCTCCGTTTCCACCGGCCTACAGGACGGCAAGTATCTACCGGGTGTCAGCCAGATCCCCTGGACATCCCTTCGAGTCATCAACGAAGACGCCGACGAGGACTTTCCACGCACGGTTTTGTCAGACAGGCTGAGGGTTATCGTCGAATCCAAGCAAGGCTCCCTTACTGACCGAGTGAACCTTCAACCCGGCGAATTGAGACTCAGACTGGAGGTTCAAGACACCAAGTCTCTGGTGGTGATGCGTCAGCCTCAGTTCGACATGACTGCAACGGTGGCGGATGGGTCCGTTGACAAGGACGTGCCCAAGGCGATGACCGACATGCTTCAGATGCTGCAGACGGCCCAGACCATTCGCACTTACAGCTTCCCGACCCAGAGAGATCTCCATACCTTCCAGGCAGCGTTGACGAGCTTCAACGTCATCTTCGATGGCCTTGCCGCGACCTTTGCCATCTCCCGCCGACGAATGGTGGTCCCGATCCACAAGAAATGGGAGGCGGGATTGACTCGAATTCAAGTGGTGCAACAGGGCTCAATCATCCAGCTCCTTGCTTTCTTCCCGGATTTCCACCATGGACAATGCATGAACTTTCAGTTGAAGGGCACAGATGTCTATGAAATGTTTTCGCGAAGCAGCAAGGCAGGCATCAAGTTTGTCGACGCCAAATTCCCGTTGCCGCGGATGCCCAACGGCAGCGACGGACCGTCGGACGACATGGGGTTCATCTGCTTGGACCTCCCGGATCTGCCGGGAGAGCACGATGACATCTCGCTACTCTTCGAGAACGAAGCGGGTACGTTTTCCAGTAGCCGGACGGACCCGGGCTTGTGCTAACATCCGAATAGAACGTGACCGCCTGTGCCAGTGTCTTCCAGCACCCGTCAAGGGGGCCTCAAGGTCGCTGAGGGGCAAATGAGCCCAGGTGGACAATTCGAATTAGTAAATGAGGGCTTGTGCGAAAGTAGAAGCATCATGCAAAGCATTGTGTTGAGAAGCAGAGCCTGGACATTCCAAATATGAGATACCCATCAGTCGGTTCATCACATTGCTTCGCAGAGAGCGGATGACGGTACCGGAGAGGTAGTAGAAGCACGGGGGACGGAAACGGCAAGGGCCGTAGACACGAGCCAGTGGGATTGGCATTATTTTATACAGAGGTGACGATTGCCTAGGCATTCGGGCGATGCGGCGGGTTTGCCCGGAAGACTCGGGTCTGACAGCGGGCTCGGCGTACGAGGCTAAGCATTGCCGAGAGCTTCTCGAGACGATTTTATGGTTCTTGAGCAGTTGAACAAACCGACCAGGTACGTACGTGGCCAGGTTTTGTTTCTGCCGGGTAGGATATCTTGTGGGCAGTAAGACAAGACAGGCAGGCAGGCAGAAAAGCATGAGCATTTGCATACAGGCAGTGTGCCTCTCGGCATATAAGTCAGCAGCTCGTCAGTGATACATACGCGTATCGTGGCATACGATGCATACGAAATGTGCGAATGAGAGAGAAGGTTGTGTGGGGAAAACTAAGCTGATCACGAACCCATCGAGAACCTCCACAGTTGGAGCCTTCACTTGGTCACTTCTAGGTTGGCTGGGGGACTTTGGGCGGCCGGTTGAATTCTTGAGTCGCATCCCAAAACGGTCGAATATTGCCCAGAAGCCATGCCACTCATGCATGATGGTGGGATATTCGTGTGAGAAGGGCATAGGCGCTGACATATGTTATCTTGAGTGAGATGCGACGTGTTCGATGTTTGTCCTGTGAAATCTCTCTCAATCCGACATGTCGCTTTCATCCCATTGTTCTGCGTTTGTGATCGAGAATTGTTCAGTGGGAAACAAACAGAGGATGGAGCATGACGTCTGGACATCCATGGTATTAATCTCCGCGTACCGAGCATAGTACCATGCAGCAGAGGCGCACACTGCGTGGACGAGCCACCGAACAGAAGGGGGAGTCCCTCGCCGGCTGATTGGCCCGTAAGGAGACAGGCTGTGGGCATGTGGTCGGATGCAGGGTAGCACAGCATTGGCGGTATTGGATATGGGGATGGGACGGACGGAAGAGAAAGAAGGGGGGGAAGCTGGGGTGACACTCCCGTGCGAACAGATGCGGGCTGCATCTCGAGATTTGGGGAACAGCCCGTTCCCTTCTTCGGGCGAAATGCAGATCCACAGGAGCGAGGAGCCAGGGCAGCTGGAGAGGTGCAGAGACAGTTGCGTTGTCATACAGTCATGATACCCAAGTTTTACGCAGAATGATAGTGCACCTAGGTGGCTTGGCCTCTTGGGTGCCAAAGCGCTGGACCTATGCTATGTAGATGACCGCTAACCCAGCTGTCGGTGCACGGAACCAAGACATGGTGTTGGGGAAGCAGACCGGGAAAAAAGTTTCCAAACAATGACGCGACGTCATCACCCCTCGTTCGTAGTGGGGTCTACACCAGCGACGTAAGGATTGCATGGAAGCCCAGGTCTCTGGCGACTTGGTGGTGCTGGACCTGTGATCGACCTCCTGTTGGCTTCCTTGCCTTTGCCTCAGCCAACCATCAATCTACGTCTGTCTCTCCTAATTGCTAAGGAACCTACCAGATTTCCTCATCTTGTACTAGGAATGAAGAAGGCAGGATCTGGGTCTCATTCCTCTTTCTCATCTTTCGGCATTGTAGAAAAACTTCTCACTCTTGGTCCTCGTCCCAAATTCCGGCCGTTCCTCAGTGAACCGACATTCCGGTCATCTAACATACCTCCCGCTTCGCCCGGCCTCCTCCCGTCAGCTTCCCGTCTCTTCCACTGCTCCTCTTCCTTCTTCTTCGCCTTGGGCTGCCACGGACGGCAACGGCTGCAGAAAAGAAGAGTAGTAAGTAGAGAGCAAGACGGTCACAGATCATCCCTCTCTTCTCGGAACCCACAGAAGCCTCTACCACCCAGCTCAACTTTATCAACTCGTTTTTTCTTCCTCGTTGCTTGCTTCCAACTGATACATCGCCTACCTTCTCCTTCCGACGCTTCCCTCACCGGCATTCCCTTGTCCCACTTAAACTAGACGCCTTTCCGCTTGCCGACCTGCAACTACTTTTATTACGACAAATTCCCACACCTAGCTATCCACTGCTTCTACCGCCAGTCCGCGTCCTCTCTCCTCTTGCCCAACTACGTACCGGGCTGCGAGGGCCCATCGTTTACCGACTCTACCCATACCTTACACACAGCACTCGCGGCATCAGCAACACCTTCCCGCCTGCGAGCACTGCCCCTCATTTCCAGCCCAGAAGGCATATCCCGGGCAGCGCGCCGATAAGACCGATAGCGGCCGGAAGCACGACTGAGGGGCACCATTGCACCCACCGCCCACCAAGAGCCAGTCGCAGTCATGGGTTTGGTCCATGTGCCAGGAAGACGCTCCAGAGCGTCCAGCCTCAGTGAGTCTTACCAGCCCTAGCGCGACTTCCTTGCCCAATGTACGCATAACAGCAGTCATTTTCTCCCCATCGCGACCCTTCAAGGTGTTCCTACGACGACAAACTTGTGCCCACTCTGTCAACCATTTTCTTCCTATTGTCACTTGCTCCTCTTGCCCATTGCCTTATTGTGTGCGTTTGCATACCTGGCTTGGAGTCTTCCCGGGACCCGAAAGCCTCTCTTTCTCTCCCCTGTCCAAACTTCCCACCGTGCGAACCTTACAAAAAAAGTTGCCGCTGACAATGCTGACCTCATGGCTTTCCAACCCTCCAGCTAGCAATCGGTCGAGCGTCGACGAGGCCAGGGGAGCTGTCGCCGCCGAAGATGACGACACTCTTGTGGTCGAGCCTGATCAGGGTAACGGTTAGTGAAGATTCCACAGGAAACGTCGCGCACGCGCGCGATGCCTCGCATGCACTTGGTTAACGTGAAGCCCAGTGCTCGGCCACATCATCTCCCAGCTTCGCCCTGGAGCTGATCTGAGTCGCGTCGTTCTGCCTACTTTCATTCTTGAGCCCCGTAGCATGCTCGAGAGAATAACCAAGTTAGTGGCCTCTGGCGATAAAGCGGCTTTTCCGGACCTTCCTATGCTGACCCTCTGCGTTCCCCCTAGCTTCATGTGTCACCCCGAAATGCTTCTTCCGATACCCGAGATCGACGACCCTGTGCTTCGATTCGTGTCCGTTGTCAAGTTCTACCTTAGCGGATGGCACATTAGACCACCGTTCGTCCTCCCGAGCTATCCGTGCGAGCTTACAGCGTCGCTGACCTATGTACAGAGGAGTGAAGAAGCCACTGAACCCCATCCTCGGCGAGATATTTACCTGCTACTGGGATTTGCCCGACAACACGAAAGCCTACTACGTTTCCGAGCAAACGTCGCACCATCCCCCAAAGTCGAGCTACTTCTACATGGTCCCCGAACACCACATCCGCGTTGATGGTACACTCAAGCCCAGGAGCAAGTTTCTGGGGAATTCGGCCGCAAGCATGATGGAAGGTACGGCAGTTTTGACTCTGCTCAACAGGGGCAAGGACAAGACGAAGGGTGAACGATAGTAAGCTAGTCTTCGAAGCGACCTAGGACGACCAGATACTGACCATGAGTACAGCATCCTAACACAGCCCAACATGTACGCCCGAGGCATTCTTTTCGGAAAGATGAAGTATGAGCTAGGAGACCACAGCTTTGTGCGCTGTCCGGAACTCGACCTGGTCGCCGACATCGAGTTCAAGACCAAGGGTTGGGTCAGTGGCACTTACAATGCAATTGGCGGGTTCATCAAACATGAGAGTACAGGCGAAATTCTGTACGAGCTGTCGGGGCTCTGGAGCGAGGAGATGTACGTCAAGGACGTCAAGGTAAGCTCGCGGCGATATTCCAATTCACTGTGCAGCCACTGACGAAGCCTTCAGACTGGGCACAAGGAAATGTTTTTCAACGCCAGAAGGTCAAAACCAAGCGCGCCCTTGGTGCGGCCAATCGAAGAGCAGGAAGAACGTGAATCTCAGAAGCTCTGGCTACCAACTGCTCAGGCCGTGAAGGACCGCAACCACGAGCTCGCGACGGACGAGAAGACCAAAGTCGAAGACAGGCAGCGCGAGGAGCGGGAAACCAGGGCACGTGAAGGCGTCGAGTGGCACCCTAGGCTCTTCCGCAGAGTCCAGGGTGGGCCTGATAGCACTGAGGAAGGGGAAGAAGAGCTGGAATGGATCATCAATGCCACGATGTGAGTCCTTGCTGACTTCTTCTTATGCGTGCGAACTAACGCCAAGTAGTGACAGCACAACACCGGAGAGGCAAACCGAGCAGATCTTGGCCATCTACCCGATTCTTCCAGGACAGAAGCCATCGGCAGTGAATGCCATCCCTCCACACGGGCCCTCCGACGTTGAAGCTCCGGTCGAGCAGGCCCCAGTCGAAAAGGCCCCAGTCGAAAAGGCCCCAGTCGTTCAACAGCAGGATGAGGGAGGTAACTTGATCGACTTCGGCGACGCTCCGGCCACTACTCCTACCGCTGCCGCCTTCTCCGCGCCGGCCGTCCAGCCCCCGACCGGCGCTCCCTTGGTCGCGCAAGAATCGCGGACCGGATCCGAGGACATACAAAACATGCTCAACAGCACGGGAAAGCAACCAGCCCAGGGCCCTTTGATGGACTTCACTACGGATCTGAAGAACACCCCGCCACTGAAGAGGGCCGACACCAGCGAGGATAGCTTCCATGACGCTTTGGAGCCGTCGAACTAGACTAGACCAGTATGATTTTCCGGGTTCCCACGTTTGGCGAATCGTGTCACATCCACTTTCATTCATCATGGGAGGCAAAACTCTGGCTAGAGGAGAGAAGGGGCAAGAAGGGGTGCGATACGAATTCAGTGCTCTGGCGAAAATCGGGATTTTGGTAGAAAAGGGATACCTTGTAGATATGTGTAGCATCGTTTTACGGACCAGCAATAATGGCATTCAACTGCGAGCAGCGTTCCAGGGAGTCAGAGGGTCAGTGCAGGGTGTGTAGGTACCCTTCATTTGGAGGCACTACCTATTCTGACCCGTTGTTTTGTACATGATGCTCCGCCCTTTCAAGGGTTCCCGTAGTACCCGTCCTCGAAACGCCTCGAACGCCGCTTTCTCTTTTGTAGGTCGTCCAATCCCCCCGTCGAGTCAAGGAAACGCGGGGGTTGGGTATCAAATCAATTTTTAGGGGGTTCCGCCTCGTTCCCTTTCTGAAGTCGGTGGGGGCTTCCCTCCCTCTTCCCACGTCGCATCAATTCCTACCGCTCCCGGTACGGCCATTACTGCCGTTCTTTCCAAGTGTCCGGCCGGATGGTCGACGACCAACCACCAGGATCGTCAGACCCGTAGTTTCCGATCCCACCGCCATCTTAACCCGTCCCCGCTGTCGTTGTAGAAGACAACCGCACTTCCACCACCGGTACCAGAGCTACTATTATCGCCGACATTGTAGTCGTCTTGGTCCGTTTAGTACCGACGGCGCGTGGGCTCCGGGGTGGGCGAGCGCGAGGGGCTGCGCTCGTCACGGCCGCGGTCCTTGAGCCACTTCTTGGTGCTGAGCGTCAGATCGCGGTCGAGGTCCTCGGAGGGGTTCTTGCGGTGGATGAAGTTGCAGAAGCCGCCGCGGACGCAGCCCTCGCCCGAATTGAGACGGCAGCAGGCCTCGCGGAAGTCGGTGACGGGCGAGAGCTCGCAGTATATGGGTCGCGCGGCGTACCATCGCGAGTTGAGGTCGTCGCAGGCCTTTTGGGCGGAGTCCTCGTACTTGAAGCGGGCGTAGACGTTTCCTATGAGGTCTGTTACAGTCAGTCAGTAGACGTTCATCAAACAGAAAGCTGCAGGGGGGGGGGGGGGGGGGGGG
>JAIMZG010000152.1:0-45429 GCA_020466075.1 Colletotrichum coccodes | reverse complement strand
TAGTCAAGATTAGTACGCTTTACCCACTCCTCACATTTGAGTGGGCCTGGTTGTAAGCTGTTGATGTTATGGCTTGGGTTAATTGGCGGGTTCTCATCTGTCGGTTTTCATCTTTAAGGTATTCATGGTGTACGCCATGGATCGAGGTGGTATATATTTCGTAGACATCCCGTTCTAAAAACATACTGATCCGGCCTCAGTCAGTGGTATTTGCTTACGGGTTACTATCCCAATACGCTCCTTTCGCCTCACCTCATTTTCGAAACTCTCCAGTCTCGCCTTCACTTCTTGCCGTCGGTCTTCTCACTTGCCTTCACCTCAACACCAACGACAGAGCTTCCAACCACGCCCCCCCAACTCATCAAAATGCGCCTCCAAGCCCTTATCATCGCGACTGCGCTCACCTCCCTCGTCGCAGGGAGCACCCTCCACAGAGTTCGCAACAGCCACGTCCCGTGCCACGCCACAAACTCCTCCCAACCCCCCGTGAACTTCGGTGCGATCGTCTTCCGCGCAATGGACATGCTCGACATCTACGGCCCCTCGACGCCCTCCAACTCGTCGCCCACAACCGCCACATGAACCTGCACCTCATCGCCGCGACACTCGACCCCGTCACCACAGCGCCCCAGTCCGCCGGCATGAACACCTACAACTCGTCCTTCTGGCCGACGATCCAGCCGACCGCCACCCTCGACGACGATCTCGACCTCGACGTCCTGATCGTCCCCGGGGGGCCGGGAATCCGCGCCCCCGGGTTGGAGCCGATCGTCGAGTACGTGAAGAGGTACTACCCCCGGGTCAAGTATCTGATCACCATCTGCACAGGCGCCAGCTTCGCGGCCAAGGCGGGGGTGTTTGATGGAAAGAGGGCTACGACGAACAAGGCGGCGTGGAAGCTGATCACTCCCATGGCGCCGAGTGCCAAGTGGGTTTCGCCGGCGCGGTATGTGGTTGATGGCAACGTCTGGTCGTCGTCTGGTGTAAGTCGATTTCCCCGTCGTCTCTGGTTTCCTGAGAGCGAAGGGTTTCCAGAAGAAGAAGAAACCTGCTGATCATGAAAAATCCAGGTCTCTTCCGGTCTAGATCTGACCGTCGCCTTCATCAAGGAGGTGTACGGCGAGGAGCTGGCTACCAAGGTCAGCAGGATCATGGAATACGTCCCCAACCCCGCCGATTGGGACCCCTTTGCAGAAATCAACGGCGTCGAGCCCACGAACAACTATTGAAGAAAAACGAAAAAAGTCACGACAACCGAGGAACAAACTTGGTGTTTTTTCTTTTGGAAGAAGAGGGAATATCAAGCGCATGGCAAAGCAATTTCTTTTTCGAGTCTGAAAGTTGTACAAAAGTGGCAGAATTTTGGCAACCTGGCCTAGAGGACCGTCGGGTTTGCAGTCTATAGGATGATCTCATTACCTTCGTTCCCAGTACTCCGTGCTATGTAAATCAGGGGGGCCAGATGAACTTGCTAACATGAGCACCTTGCGCTCAAGCAGACTTGGAAGCCTTCTCAACCTCGAACAGCTGCCGAATGGAATCCCGCAAGGTCACGTTTAGGGGAGTGTACTTCAAACCCAGAACTCGCTCTGCCTTGTTCCCGTCAACGGCATACCGCTCCTCCTTCTTACCATACCCCGGCCTTCCCTCCGGGATCCTATTCTTCGCCTCCTGAACCTCCTCGCGGATGAGGTCAGCCGCGGTCTGCCAGTCAAAGTTCCCACCAACAAGGAACCGCTCGCCACCGGCCTCTGGCGTCTGGATAGCCCCGACCAGCGCCGCTGCGACGTCGCGGACGTCAGCGTACCCGCCAAAGTCCGTAGGCGGGACCTCCTTCGCGTCGACCAGTTTCCAAAGCAGACCCATCGACTCGCTCAGGCGACCGAGGTCAGGGGTACCGAGGTACGGACCGAATACCCAGGGCGGGCAGATGTTAGACAGCGTGAACGTCACAGCCGAATTCTCGCCCATCCAGTGCCACATAGCCTTCTCGGCAAGGGCCTTTGACGCACAATACGCCGCAGCGCCGTTGTCCGTCTTGGACGCCTCTTCGTAGTTCATCGGGTTCCAGTCCTTTTCCGTGTAGGTGTAGCCCGGACGGTATCCCTCCGCCATATCAACGATGGAAGCGAAGGACGAGACATTGACGATGCGCTTTACGTCGGAGCCATACAGCCTCACAGCCTCGAGGATGGCGATGGAGCCGTGAATGGCGGGCTGTAGGAGATCTGTCTCGTTGTTCTTGGGGTTCAGGATGAAGGGGGACGCGGTGTGGATGATGCCAGTCACTCCGGCGAGAGCGTCCTTGTAGGATTCGTGCTTGGTAATGTCCGGGACAATGGCGAAGGATAGGCGGCCAGAAGAGTCTGGAAAGAGGCTGCGGAGGCTGGTGAAGGAGGAATCGGACCGGGCTGTTGCGCGCACGTTGTAGCCGCGTTCAAGGGCGAGGCCTACGACGTGGGTACCGATGTAGCCGTTGGCGCCTGTGACAAGGAGAGTTTGGTTTGAAGCCATTTCGTTTACCTTGAAATCAGTAGTGTGATTTGACGTAGAGAATGAGAAAGAGTTCCGTGTAAAACCGTCGATGTTCTGCGTTGGATGGATGAGGTTGATATGGGGTTTCAACTTTGTTGTTGGTGTACTCAACCTCAATACATCCGTGACAAGTCTGCTTACCTTTATACCCGTGGGAGCCTACTAGAGATCGGTTTCATACCAGCCCGATGCCGTTTGGATTTCAAAGACTGGAGACGGCTTCGGGCGTCCCGGAATGTCGTCGAACAGTCAATTACACCACCGGCTGTGCTAATCGCCTCTGCATCTGAACGGCGCTTGCGAAACACCCTCTCAAGGTTGTCATGAACAATAGATGACATCATATAGGATAGGCAGATGATGCAGGTAACAAAACTGTCAACAATAGCAACATGACTCTCAACTGGTCGTGTTGACGTCTTGTTTCGGTGATCGGTCCACTTGGAAGTCAGAATTTGGGAAAGCTCTTTTCGCCGACATCTCTCATGATGAACGTGCGGCGATAAGATGTTCGTGGGGGAACGTGGGGGTTTCGTTTGCATTGATTCGAAATGGCGGAATCGTAATACATGCATAACGGCACAACTATGTATGTGAGATTAATAATGCACTATTAGTTGTTGTGTCGAACTTGGGCCGACGTCATGAGTGGGCTTTACGTCAAAATTGGCAAACCCAGCACAACTGCCGGCGGGGCAAGTCGTCTCGGTGTAAGCTACACCTCACCGAGGTGAAAGACGCTCACCGACTCCGTATTGCCGAGGAGAGCTAATCCAAAAGTCGTTGCCATGGGTTCCTCTCTGCCCTGTTCAGGCAAGTAGATGAGGTTTGTGGCCCGAGCCAAGATATCATTACCAAACGGGAGGAGCACACAGCCAAATCCGGATCATGACCCGCCATAGAGGGGTAGCTACTTCGCCGGCAGCTTCATCTCAAGGTCACGATATTTTGCGAAGGCCATACTCTGACCGTCGTCTACGAAACAAAAGCTTGCGCGCGTTAGCCGCAACGAGCAGAACCCACTGATTATGCAAACCAGGGTGGGAATGGCGATTCGCTGTACCGAGCTGCCAAAATGCTTGTGACTGCCCGACTTACACGCCTGCGACCCTCGGCTGGCTCATGACGCGGGCTGCTAGGTGACCCCACTAACCCGGACGCGAACCCCTGGGTCTTGAAGAATCTCTGAGGCTAATCGCTGCTAGATGAGACGAGGTTCCAGATCTCCAGGCACGAGGTCCTGTACCCCGGCTCGGCAAACTGTAGCTTATGTACGGAATCGGGGCGGCAATCGGGAGGAACCGGAGCGGAAATCTGGGGTAGGTCGGGTTGAACCTCGACGAGGGCGCATCATTCCGGGGCGGCTGGCGGCAAACGGGTCCTGTGAGAGAGCTCCTCGATTCTTCGGGAAGCCACGCCTCCTACCATGGTCCATGTAAGTCGTGCGTACCCAGTTAACGGTGGACTTGGATGTAGAAACGGCCAGGCGTGATGGTGGGCTTGCAGACGGACGACTGCCAGTAACATCCTCCTAGCTACGAGGCTGATGGCACGGCTCGTGTTGTGCGCTCTTGAACGCGAAGAATTTGTAAGCTGGAGGCGGAAGTCCGCGTTGGGGAATCTCATGGTCTGACAAAGTCTAGTCGTCAGATTTTGGTCATTTTCATCAATCTGAAAGGTTGGATGCTGAAAACTCATCCCGAGAGGCAGCTCGTTCATGTTAGTTAGGTCGCAGTACGTCCAGAATTTTATTTAGGCCTGTTGTCGAACGGTACCTAAGGGGAAAGTGACCGTAGTGTCATATCATGACATATCGATCGACGTTGGGACCATAGAATACGATCCAATCTTGGCCCTGTCAGGCGTCTGGCGATACGTAGGCTCCGGCGGTAAACACATAGGCCGCGGCACTGGAATTTGCGGGTATCCTCGGTAGCCATATCGTCACTCCCGAATCATTCGGAAGTCCAGAGACAATATAGGCGAAGCAGGAGCTCTTGGGGCCGACGAAGCCGTGAAGCTCCGGCGTATCGGGCCAACCGGGAGCTCATTGGGTTGGGTGAGTCGAGGGACAGATATCGGGCCCCACCCACCGCCGGAACGCCCCAGCCCTGTTTTGATGGACCGGGTTTACAGTTCAAACAGCAGGCCAAGACCCCCAAACGGCAGAACCGGGTGGCGTGCACAACTCACAGCATACCTGATGACTGAGGTGTCTGTACAAAGTACATCGATTGAATCGAGGGGTTTGATGAGCATGGATAGGTATTTTTGCGCGCATCCTGCTCCTCCAACACGGACGACGGAACCAAATGTGGTGCGTCCCATATGGGGTTGACCGAGAACGGAGTCGTAAACGGCCCTTCTCGACCATTATCTCTCTGGAGCTAAAATCGGCCGAGTCGAGGCTGAAAGTGCCTCATGCACCAGGCAACGTGTTTCATTTGCTGGGCTCAGTCGAGCTTGGCGGGTTTAGGGATGGAGCATTGAGTGATTTATGGAGCTGGGATTTTTGTCGATATTCATAACTCAGCAAGACTTGAGTAAGACTCAAGAGAGTGTGTTGGCAGGGACCCAATACCGGACCCTGAGGGGGTAGGGGGGCGGAGGAGGAGCTTTGGCGCGGGTTTGGCGGGATGGATGGTGGGAGGTGTGAATGAGCTGTTTGAACCCTGGTGCATGTCGTGTCTTGAATCCAGTTGAGGAGATAATTATAAAAACATCCACCAAAATAAACTGGAACGGTGAGCGAAGCTGGAGCACAGAACGCGCCAGAGCTTTTTGGCGTGGACCACGGTGGTTGCATGAGGAGGACGGAGGTGGTGGCAGTGAGAGCGTGAGTGAGGTGAGTCGACGGGGGTATCGGACCTGATGCTTTTGGACCGGGGGAGCTGCGAGTGTGATGTAACGAGGGGCAGGCCAGAAACAGGAGCAGGGGCCAGGGACAAGGTGTCGTAGCTGACTGTGGTTTTTTTTTCCTCGCTGGAAACCAAGGGAAGCTGCCCCTCCATGCCCCTCCATACCTCACCTCACCATTTCTCACACAGATAAATGCTTGCACGGCTCGAGTCGTTGTCGGTCCGGTCTCTCTGGTGAGAGTGACACCCCCACCAAGCGCCGCCGAAGAATGGATAGAAATGAGGTGAGGATGTTGCTGGAATTGGGAGAAGAAAGTGATTGATGAGTAGTTCATCATGAGATGCGAGATGGAGCACGGGCGAAGTTGAGATGTGTTTAAAAAAAAAAAGTAGTGAGAAGGAAGGGGACGTCAACGCCACGGCCCCCCCCCAGCTGTCAATATTCGGCGGTGATGGACATTTCCAGTTCCAAGCAGGACCACAATCAGAACAATACATCCATCCCACCTTGCTTTAGTTCCCCATCATACCAATTGGCCCAAGAACCCGGAGGGTATCGTACTAACGCCACAACACTGGAATAGGTGGCAGCGCCTTCCCGCTTGACGCCCCGCCTCGTCCGTAAAAAGACGCACCTGCTTGGACTGAGTGGATGGGAAGCAACGGGCGGGCATGGCGTGGGAAAGCAGGAGAGAGTGAAAGGTACGAAACACGCGTTATGGCAAGAGCTCTGCGGTCTGAGGTGCTTAGCAAAAAAGTGTGTGTCACTCACCCACCGCTCACCACCTGGCGTCGACCAGGCAATCACCCATTCACCACCTCAAATCACCGAGTCACCTCACCCGTTCTCGGGGCCTCAATGGAGTCTGGAACCACCCCTGCGGAGTGCCCGTACCTGGTACCTCCCTAACTTGCGTCAAGTCCGCATTGGACTCTCCCTCCCACTCCCTGCCTCGCCTCGCCTCACACTCACCTCACACCTCTCTTGCCTTGCTCCTGGGTTGCTGGGTTCCTACCACGGCCGCCGGCGTTGCGTTGGATAAGGTAGACCGGGAAAGACCACCCCACCATCTTTCCCTCAACCAAATTTACTATATCTCGCGCTCCCTTCCACTACCTCCCCTCCCTTTTGTCCCTCCTTCTCTCCCTCTTCTCTCTGCATTGAAATTTCTTCCACACACATCAATCCATCTCTGATCTCGTCGAACACTCCGACGTGATACCCATTCAAGGTGAGACCTAGCTTCTGATAGCTCCCCAAAGCTCTGCACTACGCCCTTCCATCACCCCACCTCGCAACGTCGAGGACTACCCCGCCTACACGTCGGAACTCCATCATTCAGCGCCACCCTGAGAAAACTCTACTGACTTTTGCAACTTCAAGAAATACCCCAGACACACAGCAGAACAGACACCATGGCTCCTATCAAGGTCGGCATCAACGGCTTCGGTCGCATTGGTCGCATTGTCTTCCGCAACGCCGTCGAGCACCCCGATGTCGAGATCGTTGCCGTCAACGACCCTTTCATTGAGACCAAGTACGCTGTGAGTATCATTCCACCTTACCCCTCCGGCATCATCATGATATCATTTCTCTCACGGCACGGCCCTTCTCTGCCCCCTCATTCCGTCAGTGTGCTTGAGATGGGCTGCTGCCGACATCAGCCCTCGGATCCTATGTCTCTGAGGCATCGTGTCTGAATAGCACGATGTGATTGATATCACGAGCATCAGAAGCCAGTAAATATGACTCCTACTGACGCGCCATCTCCCAGGCCTACATGCTCAAGTACGACTCCACCCACGGCATCTTCAACGGCGAGATCAAGCAGGATGGCAACGACCTTGTCATCAACGGCAAGAAGGTCAAGTTCTACACTGAGCGTGACCCCGCTTCCATCCCCTGGAAGGACACCGGCGCCGACTACGTCGTCGAGTCTACTGGTGTCTTCACCACCATCGACAAGGCGAAGGCCCATCTCCAGGGCGGTGCCAAGAAGGTCATCATCTCTGCTCCCTCCGCCGATGCCCCCATGTACGTGATGGGCGTCAACGAGAAGTCCTACGACGGCAGCGCCGACGTTATCTCTAACGCGTCTTGCACCACCAACTGCCTGGCCCCCCTCGCTAAGGTCATCAACGACAAGTTCACCATCATTGAGGGTCTCATGACCACCGTCCACTCCTACACCGCCACCCAGAAGACCGTTGACGGTCCTTCCGCCAAGGACTGGCGTGGTGGCCGCACCGCTGCTCAGAACATCATTCCCAGCAGCACTGGTGCCGCCAAGGCTGTCGGCAAGGTCATTCCTGAGCTCAACGGCAAGCTCACTGGCATGTCCATGCGTGTGCCTACCGCCAACGTCTCCGTTGTTGACCTGACTGTCCGCATTGAGAAGGGCGCCAGCTACGACGAGATCAAGAAGGCCGTCAAGGATGCCGCTGAGGGTCCCCTCAAGGGTAAGTCCTGACATCCACCGACGAGAACTACCTGAACACGAGCTAACCGGACACAGGCGTCTTGTCCTACACCGAGGACGACGTTGTCTCTACCGACATGATCGGCAACCCCAACTCCTCCATCTTCGATGCCCAGGCCGGTATCTCCCTCAACAACAACTTCGTCAAGCTGGTCTCCTGGTACGACAACGAGTGGGGCTACTCCCGCCGTGTCCTCGACCTCCTTGCCCACGTTGCCAAGGTTGACGCCTCCAAATAAATGTGCGGAACACATGAGGACGCCGTGGAGAGGAAACAGGGCCCAACGGGTCTTCTAATGAGATTATAAAGCAACGACCAACAAAAACAGTAAAATGAAGATGGGCAGTCTTTCAATCGGGAGGGCAACGAAGACGATAAGTCTCGGAGGCCGGAGAGGATAATGGTTGTGTCTTTTCCTACAAAACAACACTCCCAAATTACATGTCCGTATGACGTCGATGAAATAGATTATGCCTTCCCATCACAGTCCATGCCTAATGTTGAACCGTTTAGAGAGCATAGTGAGGAACATTGATGCTCAAAGTTTTGTGTCAGACTACGCTGTAGTGGTTGAGCCCGTCCCGCGCGAGATGATTCGGCTGGTGCTCGAGCTGTGAGGGGTTGCCGGAGCGGGGTCGTCCCACAACGTACCTCCCGCCATGATCAGGATCGACGATTTAACAAGCACCATGTCATGTAGCAGAAATCGAGTAAGCTTCTAGGTGTATGGTCCACCTTTTTTCAATTGGATTCGAGGTACCTACACGAGCATCCTCGCCACGCCTCTCTCGCATGCTATACGGACCCCAATTCGGAAGTATCCTCTTTCCGATATCCTTTTTCCGAAACCTCGTTTCCACAACTCGCCGTCTCTCAGCGGAATACCGAGCTTCCTCACTCGGCCCGCCGCGGCATGGCACGATGGAGAGGACGGGAACGGGGATGATGGAGAAGCGCCGTCCATCCTGCAAAGTGACGGGAAACGTAGCAGCAACCACACACGGGGGGATATCTTATACATGTACCGAAAACTCCAAAACACACACATACACACCCCAAAAGTGGAAATCGTGCGAAATTCTCATGTTTTGCCCGAGGGGTTGGCTCTTCTCATACAGTGGTTTCTGCACACAATATGGAATGGGATGTACCCCCAAATATTCCTTGATTAGGCCAGACGCCGAGGCCGCCGCCGCTGTCGTCGCATGTCTTCTCGCCAGCCACCATAGTAGGCAAAGAAAAGAGGTTGCTTCGTAATACATTCCGCTAGGAAAAAACTTAATGCCGTTCTCCTCCTAACTTGTGTATACCGCGGCGTCCGCGTCATGCGGAGGCGGTGATCTCTCCGTCACATTAAGGCTGCGTTGTTGTCGACCTGGTTTTCCGCCGGCCCTTTGCCTTCGTCGGCATCCTACGACGACGTTCCGTTGGTGGCTGATACTGTGACCTCGGCGCGCCACGAGACATTCTCCTCGTGTGTCCAGCGGCGCATAATCCTGAGTGCCGAAGATACGGCATCCTCCACGCTCGTCCACGGGCCCATGTTGGTGCGCATCGCGGAAGCCTCGACGCGCTCGGCGGCGTCGAAGGCCGATTTCCACACAGTCGACCGGCCTCGTTCCGCGCCAATGATCTGCCCCGCATGAGACGCAGGATCGAGCGACCAGTAGCATTTGATGAGCTCCTCGTGGATCACGCCCTGCAGCTGCCAGAATAACGCCTCCAGAGGCTTACTCTTACGCACATCGTGGCGCATGACGTTGAGTAATGGCAGGATGCTTCCCCATTGCTTGGGATCTTGCGCCTTGTTCTCCATCCGTCGCGACTCGAACAACGCTCTGAAGCCAACCATGAACGCCAACGCTGTTTCCAACCCAAGGATCATGCTGAGCTTGCTGTCCGAGTCTGAAATAGGGGCCCCGCGGTCGCTGTTCTTGCGCTCCAAGAGCATATCGCGCTCATGCTTCAACTTGGTACCGAGCTTGCTGAACCGACCCCAGCGGTCGCGCAGTGCTTGAACCCTGGAGGGGTTCGCAGCGTCTCTGCTATCGTCCCTTGTCTGTGGTCGGTCTCGATCCGATGAGGGCGGCGCAGCAGGAGTAAGGCTGTTGCCGTCTCCAGGCGTATTGACCGAGTTGCTTGAAGCCACCCTTGACATTGAGGTGGCTGCCTTCGAAGGTGTTGAAGGCGTGACCAGCTTAGAGGAACTCGTGACTTCCGACGTCCTGGGTCGCTTCACCGCGATCGAATCCCCAACATTCTCGGTACTGCTTATTGGTCGTTTTCGGGCCTGAGGCGGTGCCGGGGGCTCTATGCTCACAGAGCGCTCCTTCTTGACCGCATCCTTCCTTGGTGGCAAAGCTAGCAGTCTCTGAACCGACTTGGTGTATTTCTTGCTGTACTTTAGCGTCACCATAAACCTGCGTGGCTTGTCCTTGGCCTTTTCCCTCGGTTCTTTTCGGTCCTCATCCTCCTCCTTCACTATGATATGTGATCTCCTGCCACTTGTCGGAGAGTCTGGAGGTTGTGTTCTTTGGCTTGAGGTTGAGCCTTTGGTTGGTGTCTTTTTCAACCGGGCCAGTTCCTCCTCAAGCATTGGAGGTAATGTCGGAGAAAGTAGCGCCGGAAGTTTGAGGGGAGATTTCGGTCTTCTGATGGGTGGCGGCGGCTCCGGCTTCATGTACTTTTGGGGTTTGTTGTGCTCGCCGACGTCGTCCCGCCTCTTGTCTTTGGGCCGGGAATCGGATTCGTTGGGCAGGTGTAGCGGAGACAGCAATGGCGGGACTGCTGACCTCGACGACGCAGTATCAGCTCTACCCCTGCTGCCCGAAGGGCTAGGTCTGTTGCCATTGATGGAATCGCCTCGCGCACGCGAAACAGGCGACTTGTTGGCGCCAGAACCTGGGCCCAGCGCTGTTTTCAGAGCAGACCGTCCGTTGGGTAATGACGAGGAGCTTGTGCCCAGCTTACCATCCTTCTGCGGTGTCCGATCCTGTGTTGAATGTGTCTCTTTCCTCCTTGGGGTATCGTCTCGGGGTGTTCGCGATCGTTCGTCCAGCGGGGTGCTTACTTCGGGTCTCGCTCGTTTCTGGGGTCGCAACTCGTCGGCGTCCGCGATCCGTTTTCTCTTCTCTGGGGTATCGTTGCTTTCTTGGGTCGTCCTGTACTTTGTCTCAGGCCTGATCGTCCTATAACCAACCAGTCAGCGCACCAGGGTATGGTGCAATAGGGGGGTATATCCCAACGTACCTTTCATCGTTGGCAGCGTCGCGCGGCTTGTGCGCCTTGATGTCCTTTGACGCCTCTGATTCGCGATTTCTGTATGAGTCCGTCTTTTTGGGTTCTCGGTCAATTCGGATATCTGCTGTATCTTTCTCCTTTCGCGAGGGGTCCGGCTTCGGGGTTGTTCCAGAGTCGGGAGGGGAATCCGACACCTTCTTTTGTTTATTCTTGTAATCACTCAGCGACAACTTTGTTACGGCCTTCTTCTCCATCTTTAGGTTCGGATCTTTGGCGGCGGTTGGATTCGGAGGTTCTTCGCGCATGTCATAGTACGGGCGCGTGAGCAGCATACCGCGATCCGCGTCGGACAGGAGCGTCATGTACTGCAGGCGCGGGTGCTTGAATTCTTCAAAGAGCTTGCCGTGATTGAGGGGGACGCGAAAGCGCTGGTCGGGGGAGACGGAAAGATGATGCGGTCGGTCAGGCAGGATGCGTTGGGCCAGCAGTTGGACCTTCTTCGCCGCTGCTTCCATGGTTTAGTGGCGTTCGCATGCCGTGGGGGCATGGAGGGAAAAGAATCGCAATTTGCGCGATCGGGAGCGCGGGACAGAATGGCGGGATGGAGCGGTGCGATGGTGGTGGATGGGAGATATTGTGGTTGGATAGCGAGTGTCGGGGTTGAGGTCAAACAACAAAGGGTCGCGATGGCGACAGCCAATGCAAGGTCGATGGTTGACGCAGCAGATAGAATGGCGCCGGAGCAGAGCGCAAAGCTCTCTCCGCGGCCCACGAAAGTATGGATTCGAGTCGGCGGCAATCGGCGCCGACAGTGAGTTGCGTGGGCGTTGGGACCCAGGTGGGCGCTGGCGAGGTTATGTCGTGATAGTGTGACGTGGGAATTCGGTACCGCCCTTATCTGGTCGACGTGCGGCGAGTGCCGAAGCGTATTTGTGTGAGGAATCGGGATAATCGCGAGCAGGTGGTCTGAGACCAAGCTGTCGGTGATGAATACGGCGAAGGCTGAATGCAACGATTGCGATCGCGACGTGGTTCAGGTGTCGAGCGAGATGAGGGTTGTTCTCAAAGGGTTGAGCGTCGTCCCCAAATTGTTGTGGATGAAGTCGTTCTGGAGGAGGTGGTGACTGTCGGGGTCGACGCCGTGGTCGTTGGTATGGTCGTGGCAGTGGTGTATGCAGCCTCGGAACATCAGCCCTTGCAGCAGCAGTAGTGAAGATGAGCGCAGCGCATTTCCCAGCCTGACCTGCTGCCGCTGCAAAATGCGATGGGATGGGATGGAATGGGATGCGAAGCGACGCGGCGCTCAAAGGTGCAGCAAGTCAATCGACGCGAGTTGAGAGGGTCGGTGCGAGGAGGTGTAAGAGCGTCCCCAGCAGAGCAATTGCGCGGGATCCAAACGGGGTTGAGGACGGGACGACGTGCCGCAGGTCGATGATACGGGGTGGGACAAGGGTCAAGGTAGGAGGTGGTATTGGAAAGGGTCAAGGTCGCGGGTCGAGTGGTGGACGACGGGGAGACAGACGGTGGATTAGACGTGGATTGGAGGTCCAGGTCACAGTGTGAGAGACATGGTGCGAAACACTGAAGGGAAGGGGAGAAAAAGGTGGATGCCCAGCCCGGCCCAGTCCAGCCCAGTAGGTAAAAAAAGATAAGGAAGGTAAGGAAGGAGTTGGTTGGTACCAACGGAGTAAGACGTCAAGGTTTCGTCAACTAACAAAAGAGTGCTAATGTAAGTGAGGAAGGAACGGCGAGGCCGGGCAGGCAAAGACGAGGCAAGACACGCGTGGTATCGCACAAGCAAGCGAAGCCAAGCCCAATGGAAGGTACTGATGGTAACTGGACGCAGATGCTGCGAAAGGGAGATGGCCATTGGGAGAGGGGCAGAGAGAGAGAGAGAGAGAGGCCGGGAATTAGGTGAGGCGCGTGCGGGCTTGCTCCCCAAGACATCCCATCCCGACTGCACCATCGGCACCCAATTGCGCGGGACGAAGGCAGGTGCCGAGAAGTAATCTTGAACACGCACGGTATTTACTGTACCGAGTAGTGGGCGTTGGTTTCTTCGCCGAGTAGGCCAAGTGAGGAGTGTGAGCTTCCATGCTGGCTGACAGGAATCACTGGCCAGTGACCGCCGACGCGGCCTTCGAGCACTGGGGGCCCTTCATCGAGTCGAGACCAGCTCATGTGGCCCACGGCTGATGGCGCGAATTCGCCATTGATCCAATGAATGCAGAGGGAACACAATGGGCAGGACAGGTGGGATGTGCTCTCCTGGAAAATGCCCGATACCTCCCCCCTCATGCGCCCTGGGCCTGGTCCTGGGCTTAGGCTGCCCAGTGCCAACATGTTTGTTTCTGCGGGGCGGCGCCGCAGCGGCCACTTGTGCTCTTAGCGTCTAGCCAGCCACAGCGTGCCGCCGACGTCGCCTCGGATTATGTGCAATACAATACTTCTTGCTGCTTTGCGGAGACAATGCGCTGTGCCATGTTGCTGTCTGCCGAGTACCCTCTTGAACCGGACGGACGGCCCAACAAAGATAGTCGAGGTAGCACACACGGCATTCTTGTACAAATTGGACCGTTTAACCTGGAGAAGCTGCGGAAGATTGGACGACCTTTCTGGCAACCGCCACAGCTTGACCACCAACCCGATAGCAACCGTCATGAACATGAGCCGGCTCATACTCCACTAGCCGAGACCCAACACTTGTTACAGCTCTTAGTACACAATCTGGTTCTACTGTTTCAGTCTTTCAAAGTGCGAAGGGGAAATAGAGGCAAGCCTTCATTTAGGGTTGTCCTGCCCGCCTTTGGCGGAGAACAACTAATGAGGTAGAGTGGCGCCATCTCTAACCGAACTATCCTCATTCTAGGCAGATGTATAGGACTGGCTAGAAACGTATTTACACATTGTTTCTTAACACGCTTTGGTATCTTGCGCCGTCGTCGTCCCTGTCCTTGGTATCACACACCGGAAGTTGAAAGGCATGCGCCGACTCCGTTCCTCAATGCCTGCCGTTCGTGACGGGGACCTGTCCCATATGAGGGCTTAATTTGCGTTTTTTGTTCGCTGGCTCCCCGGCCGGAGCCATTGTCCGCTCCAATACCGTCAGCCTCTGCTCATATGCTGTCATTTGTTGAATAATCTTTCCGACCCTGGGTCCAAGTAATGCTTCGTTAGGTTGATACCTACCGATGTACTGGATAATGGCCTGGAAGAGGTTTTCCGTCGTTAGGTTGTTCATCTGCGAATCGAGACTTGTAAAGTTCTGCTGCATGAATTCCAGTTTTCTCTCAAACTTTTCTTCAGTCGTATGCAACGTATGCTCAGCAGCCCCTAATCGCCTGCCTGTCGCAAGCAGCTCCTTTTCCAGCTGGCTGATCCTTTCAGCCTGCGAAGCCTGGCTATCGCTCGTAAGTCTGGCTGATCCAGACACGGCCTTGATGCTCTGGTCCGTCATCGCCACCTGGGCCTTCAGAGCTTCGATCGCAGCCTTCACCGACTCGGTCGGCGCGCGTTTCTGGGCCAGCGCATCTGCGGCACCCGTCGGTTCAGGGGAAACGCTGGTTGATTGATACAGATTCCGTCTAGAATTCACCTCGAGAGCCTTGATTCGGGTATCGTGCTCCTTCCACTTCCCCTCATACTGAAGGGCCTTAGAATCAATGACTGAGCTGAAAACTCGGCTGCTCTCCGAGTTACGAGTCGTATTCTGGCCCGATCGTGTTTCGAGCGCCTTGACTTGATCCTCGATGGCTTGAATCTGTGTGGAGTGAATGTTTTGCTGCTTGGAGACGGTTTGTAGCGTCGAAATTTGGCCTTCTAAGATATTAACCCGTTTTTTACGTCTTCAATCCATCCGCTGAATGTTTTAAAGACCGCAGCATTCATGTCTGTGAAGGTCTTGACAGTGAGAAACGAGTCACCTGCTGGTGGTGCTTGCATTTCTGATCGTAATTTCTTCACAGCTAGCTGTAGGTTCTCTGCGCCCGAGCGTAGTTGTATAGTCTCGGATTTCAGTTGCTCGGCATCCATCTTGACGGACTTGGTGTCAGACTTGAGGTGTTGAGTGTCTTCCTTTAGTTGCTTGGTTTCAGATTTGAGCTGCTCCTCTCTCGACAGGATCCCATCCGCATCAGACCGTAGCTGCTGTGTGTGGGACTCAAGCTGTTTGGCATCGGACTGGAGTAAGGCTATATTGGACCGGAGCTTCTCATTGTCCAATCTGATCTTGTCGTGGTCTGATCGAAGTGAAGAAACGCCATCTGCAACTCTCTTGATAGTCTGTTCGAGCCGTGGCAGCGTAGCCACGATAGTAACGCAGCCTTCGGTGATGAGATCGACATCCATTTCGCCTAGCTTCCGGTCGTGCCCCAATACTGTTGCCTCCAGACCGGTCAATCCGCTTCGGCATTGTTCTACCATTGCCTTCACTTGCGTTAGATATTCGGGGGTGGCCAAGCTCTGTTGTGATACCGAAGGTGGCGGCATCACTTTCGACCTTTCCTCTTGCAACCGCCCAATAGACGCACCATACCCGTCGACCTTGGACGTCAGAGATTGCTGCTGATTCTGTAGGTCTTGAACCTTCTTCTTGAGGGATTCGTTCTCGATGCCCAGGATCTTACGCTGAGCTGTTTCGGTAGATAGCCCATTCTGAAGGTCCGCTATTTGTTTTTGTTGTCTCGCCACGTCTTCCTTGTGTCGTTTTTCAAGTGCATCAAAGCGAGAGTTGAGTCGTGCCTCAAGACCGTCCGAGAAGCTGGAGCTGGACGCAGCCGGGCGGCGATCCTGGTCATATTGCTGCAGCTCAGCGAAAGCCTGGAGTAGGGCGGTAGCGAATTCTTCAGCCGAAGTGAGCCATTGTCGATCTGCGGCGCTGACTTCCTTGCGCAAAGCATCCAGATCCTCTGCGTCTTTCTTCTCAAGCTTACGGTGACAATCTTTCAGAGACGGAAATTCAGCATATCTAGGGTGGGATTGCGCATGCTCCTTTTCCCTGTCCCTAGCACGCGCCTCGACCAGGTCCTTCCGTAGTTGGAGTGCACCTTGTTCATTACTCCGTTGAGAGAGCTGTCGTAAAGCTGCGGTGATCTTTGATAGCAATAAGGATTCGTTCGCTGGATGGAGTGTAGGTTGTGCAGAAGACGTGGGCGTTGTCGACATCATCGGTCTTCGAGGCGCTATTGTCGTAGTTAGCTGCTGCACTAGACAAAAAGATCAATGGTCCATACATGGCTCTGGACCGCGGTTGAGGCACGGACCTGTTGAGTTGGTCGATTTGCTGTGCACTGGCGAAGAGAAGGAGCGAGGTGGAATGCGAGAGTCTCGGGGCCCTGTTGGAGGTCTCAACTTTTCGAGGTCTCTCGGCCGATCATGGTCCTTTTCTCTGTCGATATCCCTGTCCTTCAGACCCCGGTCTCTGTCTGGAGAGCGCGAGCGAGAGCGTGAACGATGATGGTGTCGGGGGCGGTCGCGGTCTTGACGGTCTGTTTCGCCATCCCGTCGATTATGGTAGTCATATTGGTTGCCGTGTCTGTCGCGTTCGTAACGACTGTCGTTGACGTCGGAGCGCCTATATGACATGATGTGCTGAATATGGACTCCAGATCGAAGCTCGGACTATGGCAGTTGTCTCTTTCAACATGGGGTCATGCCCAGACCACATACTCGGAGTACGTCTGTATGTCGTTGCAATGTATGTGAAGAGGCGAAGGTGGGGATGAGATGGCTTTCTGGGATGGTTATGAATTAAAGGAAGAGATGTATTACGGGAAGGAGGAGCCGTGGGGTCTCGTCGCAAAGCGCCAAAGAGTGAGAAGCGCAGGAATAGTCGCTGTTTGAAGGCGATCTTTCTCTGCTATTTTGCTAATGTACCTTGGCTGGAGTGTCTCCTGAAGCAGAGCGGTTAGTCGCGTGCTGGAACTATGCCCGCCTGTCCCACGAAGGCTTAAATTAAATAAGGCCAACTAAAATTAACTTAGGCGGGCGCCGGGCGCGAATATAACCAGGGTTGCGATGCCGGGTTAGGTGAGGTGAGGAACCTGGGCAGGTGTGGCAGGGTACATTTGATGATCAGTCGCACTATTCCCGGAGGGTTTATGGCCCGTGGAAGATGGACACAACTCTATGCGTAACTGGTGGTGGGTGAAAGGAGGGATCCAGAATGAAGAAGAATCGCGCGAGAACCGTTGGCGTTAAACGAAGGCGAGGGATTTGAAGATAAAAAAGAAAACCCGGAGAGCTAGCGTGCTGTATAATATGCAGCAATCCAAGCGAAATGTGCTTCCTCGATCGGATGCTGATAGACTGGCTCCAACAGAACGACTGCCGCCAACGCTTATACCCAGGCTCGCCCCTCTATTGGCGAGGTAGGGGTTGGCACGTTTGGGCTGTCCTTCGGTTTCCGACGCTGGCTTAGCGAGTCCACTAGATAATAGGGTATTGTTTGAGGTGGAGGGGTGACGTGACAGGTGAGGTGGTGAGCGACCGATTGTTGTTTGCTTCAAATGTTTATTGTTTGTCTTTTCTCGGGGGGGGCGAAACAAAGGAACCCGTCCAACGAGAGCCAAGCAAGGTACATGATGGTGGGGGCCACACCTAAACGAGCAGGAACCTCCAGTGGCACTAGCACAATTACTTCTGCCTTGGCTTACTCAACTGGGCCTCCAAACTGCAGTGTTTGCGCCTTCCCACCATGCATAATCCAACCATCTCCCCTGTCTTCTCCAGGGGTGAAGTTCCTTCCCTACGATACGTAACAGTCAAACATTGAGTGTGTTGCTAGAGGCTTCCTCAACAACCGCCCGCCTAGATGTTCAGGTATGAAGGCAGTGCAAGAAAGAACGAAGAAACACAGCGCCCGGGTAGGTACCTACGCATACCTTCGACTGACAGACATTGACACTTACAAGAGGAAATAGCTGCACTAGCTTTCGTTCATGAAACTGAAGTCTCTTTCGGGGCTATGATAGAATGACGATAAAGAAAATTGCGCCCGGCCCAGCCTTTACAGCTAGAGTAGAACTGATTAACTATATGCCAACCGAATGCAAAACTGGGATTTAGGATCTGGCGGATGGATAAGGTTTAGAGCTTGAACTTGAACGGAGGTTGCACAGTGTTCCGGTTTATACTGTGGCGCTCAAGCGCTAGCCGCGCCACGATATGCTTGTGCAGACTGAGGTAAGCGCGTTCCCAAATTTCTGAACGCGCAGGCCGGCCCAGCTTCTCAGCCTTGATCGCAACACTTCCGCCAACAAACTGTTTTTGCGCCTCATCAACGAACATCTAATCCAGCGCTTCCTCCGCCTCACCACGGCCGCCAACTACTAATTTACAAACACATCAACGCTGACCTGAATTGATCGGTGATCCATATCCAAGATGGCCGCGGTATGCGCTGTTCTTCGTCCAGATCCTCACACTTTCGTTCTAACAAGGCCAGCAGCCCGTCATGACCGTCTCCGAGAGCAAGGAGCTCAGAGGGCTCAATCTCATTGCGGCTCACTCCCACATCCGCGGGCTCGGTGTTGACGGCACAACATTGGAACCGAGAGCGGCGTCTCAGGGTCTAGTTGGCCAGGAGAAGGCCAGGAAAGCTGCTGCCGTGATCCTGCAGATGATCAAGGAAAGCAAGATTGCTGGAAGAGCCGTGCTGATTGCCGGCCCCCCTAGGTAAGGCTCGTCGATGTTCGCACAGCCGGCGAAAGGTCGTCTCACTGACCGTGCATGTTCCCAGCACCGGCAAGACGGCCATTGCCATGGGCATGGCCCAGTCCCTCGGACCCGACGTCCCTTTCACTTCCCTCGCCTCCTCCGAAATCTTCTCCCTCGAAATGTCCAAGACCGAAGCTCTGACACAAGCCTTCCGGAAGTCGATTGGTGTGCGCATCAAGGAGGAGAGCGAGATCATGGAGGGCGAGGTCGTTGAGATCCAGATAGATCGAAGCGTCACCGGCGGCGCCAAGCAGGGAAAGCTGACGATCAAGACGACCGACATGGAGGCAGTGTACGACATGGGTGCCAAAATGATCGATGCCATGACCAAGGAGCGCGTCATGGCCGGCGACATTATTTCTATTGATAAGTCCTCGGGCAAGATCACCAAGCTCGGCCGATCATATGCGCGCTCGCGCGACTACGATGCCATGGGCGTCGACACCAAGTTCCTGCAGTGCCCAGACGGCGAGTTGCAGAAGCGCAAGGAGGTAGTCCATACCGTCACTCTGCACGAGATCGACGTGATCAACTCACGAACACAAGGTTTCTTGGCTCTGTTCTCCGGAGATACTGGTGAGATCCGCAGCGAGATCCGCGACCAGATCAACACCAAGGTCGGAGAGTGGAAGGAGGAGGGCAAAGCCGAGATCGTCCCCGGTGTACTATTCATCGACGAGGTTCACATGCTCGACATCGAGTGCTTCTCATACATCAACCGTGCGCTGGAAGACCACCTCGCGCCCATCGTCATCATGGCCAGCAACAGAGGTAACTCCCGCATCCGCGGAACGAACTACCGCAGCCCCCACGGTCTGCCCCTTGACTTCCTCGACCGTGTCGTCATCATCCACACCAACACATACAACCAAGACGAGGTCAAGCAGATTCTCACCATCAGAGCCCAAGAAGAAGAGGTCGATGTCTCGCCCGACGCCCTGGCGCTGCTCACAAAGATCGGGCAGGAAACGGGTCTACGCTACGCCAGCAACCTCATCACGACGTCTCAGCTGGTCTGCGCCAAGCGCAGGGCGAAGACGGTCGAGATCGCCGACGTTCAGAGGAGCTTCTCGCTCTTCTACGACCCGGCCCGCAGCGTCAAGTTCGTCGCCGACTCGGAGAAGCGCCTGATCGGCAACGACGGTGCCGTCGACTTCACTGTCACAAATGGTCATGGCGATGCGATGGAGTTGAGTTAAGCGCGGTAAAAGGTGTTCGTGCTGGGCGTTTTTTTCCTTGGGCAGAAAATTAGGTGGCCACCCCTGGGACTGTGTGATAGATTATGTACCATAAATGTTTGAATGGTAGCATCGCGACGATGCCAGGAATTGCAAGGCTTTTTGATTCGTTGTTTTCATTACAGTTTGGTATACACTCAGCACCCCAGCTGAGGAAAACATCATACGAAGGTGGCAACCCTGGTCCAGTCGTCATCACCTACTGGCCGAAACTCGACTCCTTCTCCAAAGTAGCCAGCGTCCTGCCATGCCTTCATCGTCGGCCCATCATACGGTCCCTGCTTGTCGGCATTGTCGCGTCCGTCCGTCCACCGGAACTCCCACATCTTCGTAGAAAGATCATCGCTGGCTTCTTCTTTCGCCGGCTCGACCCACTGCTCGCCCGTCTCCCGCTGCCACTCACGGACAAGCACCTCCCTCTCCTGGTCGTAAATCTCCGCGTGGTCTCGACTAAGCAGCTTGTCAGCTGCATCGGTGATTGCTTCGATGGATTGTTTCCTCTTCTCCTGCTCAGGGCTGAGCTCTTTTTCCTTGTCGACATCCATGGCCTCCTCGCTCCCCTTGTTCTGCTTTTTGAGCTTCCACTTGGGTATCTTCTTGGGCTTCGGCTGTCCTTTACCCAACCTCGCCAGGGCCTCGAGCGGCGTCTCGCCCCTGTCTAGCCTCACGATCAGCGCCTTGAGCAGGTCCGTCGTCAGGATATCGTCGTTCTCCATCCGCAGCCTCCGCGCCTCAGCCTCACGCCTCTCGTGCGCCTCGGCTGCCTTCTTCAAATCCTTCTTGCTCAGCCCGTCGAGCCACTTGTCGTGCACCGCGTTCGGATCCACTGCTTTCCTGATATAGTTTCCGTCCTCGTCGAAGCGGCCCTCCTCCTGCTCCTCTTTCATGTTGAAGGCCTCGACCTTGGGCGCATTTCGCTTAAGGCCGCCGAGACCAACCTCCTCGTCGATGCCCTCCTCCTGAATCGCCAGCTCCCGATCCGCCTCGTCATCGCTGCTCTCCTCTTCGTCCAATCGGATCTGCCCTCCGCTTTTACTCTTCAGGTCTTGGCCCTCGATCTGCTCGTCATCGAGGAAGCGCACAGCCTTATCCTTTCCCGCCGCCTTAATCCCTTCCTGCGCCGCCTTCCCTTCTTGCTCTTCGTCGTCGTCCGCAGCGAACATGTCGTCGTCCTCATCGTCCTCGTTGACCTTGCCCCCCTTCCCACCCGCGCCGCTGCTTTTGGCATCGTAGTTGTCCAGCTGATCGAAAAAGTTCGCGTCGCCACCCTTTTTGCCCCTGTGCCGCTCGTCGGCGCGCGTCTTAAAATTGCGCTCGTTATCCGAGTCGCTGTCGTAGCCGTCGAGGTTTACGGCGCCGCGCTTCGTCGCACCCGCGCCGGCGCCGATGACATCGGCGTCGAGGATGGCGTCCTCTTCTGGGGCGTCGGGTGCGAGGGCGGAGGGGTTACGGACATCGAACTTGAGCTTCTTGGAGTCGTGACCGTCGTCTTCGGCATCGTGGTGGTGCGTTCGCGCGAATGTCTCGCCGGCCCTTTTCGGCCGCGCTGCTGAGTGTCTTGAAGACATCTTGGGCTGGCTTTGCCTTTGTTGTGTCGTAGGATGTTCGGGTGAGTAACGGAGTGAGGTAAGGCTAGGTAAGCTTCTCTCAAGAGCTTGAAGGTGGGCTGGATGCAGCTCTAAGAAGGTACCTTCGATTTCTGGAATGCATCTGGGAGCGGGTACCCGGACCCTCCGCACAATGTGCATGGGCAATAAAGTACCGTCCGGGGTCTCAGGCATGGGATTTTTTAGTGGGACCTTACCGAACTTCCAGCGGGTTTCGTCATTCATCAGTTGCCTTTCGGCCCCACGTAACCGCGGGTCCTCCTTCATCGCTTCCCCAAAGGCAAAGCTACCTCTTTCACCTTCTACAGCAGCCCACCTACTCTGATTCGAAAGCTTGCCTCCAAAAGAGCTTTCCCTACTTCAGCAACGATAACATCGTATCGCAAAGCCTGCGTTTTCCTCCTTCCACCACTGAATCACACATACCCACCCAGACCAAACCGCCCAAATGGTAAGCTTGCTGTCCAGTTCACCTCTTCACCTGAGCTAACTTGGAGCTCCCAGTATCGCTTCGATCCCAACGAAGCAGACATGTACAACTTCGCCCGAGGTGGCCGCCGGCCCATTATCCAGCGCTTTGACGAATACTACCGATGCTACCCCATGGTGATGGCCCCCGGGCCCGAGCGGCCCGACCTCAACTACGGCTCCAAGATCTTCCTGCCGCCCTCCGCCCTGGACAAGGTCTCGAAGCTTCACGTGCAGTGGCCGTTGCTTATGGAGATTATAAACGGCGAGAAGGGGAAGCACTCACATGCTGGTGTGCTGGAGTTCGTCGCGGAGGAGGGCAGAGCCTATCTTCCCCATTGGGTTCGTGGTTCCCTTTGCCGCGCTGTCAGTCGTGGGAGCGGCATTGCTGACATGAGACCAGATGATGCAAACTCTCTCTCTGGATGTCGGCGACATGATCCAGATCAAGACGACGTCTCTCGAGCTTGCCAAGCTAGTTAAGCTGCAGCCCCAGTCGACCAACTTCCTCGAAATCAGCGACCCCAAGGCCGTGCTGGAGAAGGCGTTTAGGAACTTCGCCGCTCTCACGAAGGGCGATGTTTTCAATTTCGAGTACAACGACGAGATTTACCATGTGGCGGTGCTCGAGGTCAAGCCCGAGACGGAGAAGATGGGTGTCTGTATGATCGAAACAGATGTCGAGGTCGACTTCGCAGCACCAGTCGGCTACGTCGAGCCCGAGAAGCAGCAAAGAGGAAGCGGAACCAGTACGCCACGAAGCGCGCGTGGCGGCCTCCCGGCCGGTGGCCTGCTTCACAGCCAAGGCTCCATGGCCCAGTCCATCAACTACAATGCCATCGCCCCGTCAGCGACAACGACCACATCCAGATTCTACGGCGAGGGGCAGAAGCTTAATAAAAAGGGCAGCAAGACGTCGACCCCGAAGCCCGCCACTCCCGTCGCCGGTGCATCCGCCAACGCGCCCGTTGCTTTGCCACTTCCGCGTCGGACGAACGGCCCCATGCCCCTCCGTTTGCCGCCGAACAAGCTCTTCTTTGGCTACGAGATCAAGCCTGTCAAGACCGACGCCGACAAGGAGCGTGAGAAAGAGGAGACCAACCGTCCGCACTTTGCCGGCCAGGGCCAGACTCTGCGAGGCAAGCGTAAAGGCGAAGCCGAGGAGAAGGAGAAGGCCCCTGAGAAGAAGGGCCCCAACGAAGGACGCAGACTGGACGGACGCGGCCCGAAGCCTCGGGGCATCGAGTGAAAGGTTTCCGTTCAACGAACCTCTCATGATTTGGGTGGGTCAGCGGCGTTCAGGGACAGGCTAGGTAGTCATTCAGGGCGTATAGTTGTAATTACGAGGGGATCATCCGGGACAGTCAAACGGCGATCGGGTTCCCGAATATGAAGAATGATTGAGAACTAACGCAAACTCCTCACGCGTGAGATCTCCTGGTTCGGCTTTCTCTAGGTAGCTACGGCTCGAGTGAACACTGACGGTCGGTCAACTCAGCGGTCTGGCGTGCTTTATTTGGTCTACATCATCCAGGACAACAGTTTCTGCGAGACTGAGCGATGCTATGAGCTAGGCCAGGCAACTTTGATCGCAAATCCACGGCCGCCAAGGTAGATAGCCCTGGAAGTGGCAGGGGAACTACGCGACAGAGGACCTCACGCCGACAGTCTGGGGCACGACGTTAAGAATACCAGTTGACATGCGCATCTCTCTACGGAAACCTAAGAAGGCAGGCAAAACGCTGCAAGCTTGCTTCCCTCCCGTGGAGCCTCTTCTCCCGCGAAACTCTAGGGGCATCAAAAACCGCTCTCCCCGTTCTTCATCTTCATCAACCATCCCGTCTCCCCGACGTCCATACGAAGGGCCTTCCTAGCCATGTTCCATGTCCGGTGTCACACGCATACAAGCTAAAAGCCACTTCCTCGCGGGTTTTCGTTCGCGCCCGTCCACCCCAGCCACGCCCCTCTCTCAAACGCCCTCTCGGGACCCAAGACCTTTCTTCTGTGCCACTACGAAAACCAACCAAAACCTGGGCGTATCCAGTCGGCGATAGTTGTCGCAAAGAGTGAAAAGGCGGTTGAAAGGGAAGCCGATTAGCCGAAAAAGCAGAGTGCCGGAAAGAAAAAAAAGTACTGTGAGGAACAAGCGATGCTCTGTGCCTGGTAACCCAGTAATGAAAAAAAGCCAGTTCCTGTCCGTAACCGCCAGCCGTTGATTCGCGCTGTAGCAAACGAGAATGAGGTGTGGTTGCTGTTGTTCGACTCTATTCTTCCTTCCCACCCGGGGTTAGCAGGTTGGGCGGGGGTGGAACAGTAGTACTATGCTTCCTCTCAGGTCTGCAGCAAATACCATCTCTCGTCTTTCCTTAGAAATGGTTGGCGGCGGCGGCGACACGGGCCTCGACGCACTCCTAGATGGAATCGTCGAGCTGGCGCTCCTGAGAGAGGCCGGCGTGGTCCGTAGCCGGGTTGAAGTAGGTAGCAGAAACGCTGACGGGCGCAACCGTCATACTGGGTTAGGATATTAGCATATGACTTTGGGAGAAATCTCAGGTTGATATGTACAGCCGGGATAGGTAGAGACCAGAGAGCTTTTAGCAGCCACGTATGCTCAACTCAACGGAAGTGGGGAGGACCATTTGGGGTTATTGGGACGACCGAAATATAAAGAAACGAAAAGCGGATCCCGATGAAGGGAAAGGATGTGATGAGATGGATCATGTCATACCTTCGCTCGCGACCGCTGCGACCATGGAGGTCAGCCTGGTCCTCGACCTTAATCTGGTCGGGGAACGCCATGCCTTGAACGGACTGGGCAGGCTGAATGTCACTACCATCGTCGGTGAGGTCGATACGCTGACCAGTAAGGCCAGCGGCCGCGCCGTCATGAGAGATCTTGGTGCGCTTTGCCTTGGGCTTGACGTCTTTGAGCTCGGGCTCATCGTCGTCGAGGCTGTTGTTGACACTGGTGGCATCCTCGGCCATTCCGTGAGCGGCCTGGCCGCCTTTATTGTTGCGGGTGCCAGAGGCCTGAGCACCGGGGCCGGGAGCGGCACGCTTACGGGAGGCTTTGGAGGCGACGGGGCTGGCAGCTAAGCCAGAGGCAGTGGCCGAAGCCGCAGCATTGCCGGCAGTGTTGGTATTATCACCATACTGCTTGACGATGGTCTTAGACCAACGCTGGCTGAAGATGAAGGTTTGGTTAGTCTCACGTTTGATCCGGCAACATGAAAGGATGAGAGGAAACGACGAAAGCAGTTGTTTCAGAGAAAGGAATGGAACTTACTTGAGGGCGTTGACAGTGAAGTTATAGCCTCTGGCCTTCATTATGTCGTGGATGCGAGGCCAGTCGGCCTTGGGGATCTTTCCGCCGTTGGACGCCTTGAGGAATGCCCAGATCAGGTCCTTCTCGGCCATATCAGTCCAAGCGTTGGGAGCCATGACGAAGCTGGTTGGTGTTTTTGAGTGTCTATGGGGCGATTAGGATTTATACACCTGTATGTCTGGTTGCAATTAACTCCGAGAAGAAAAGGGGAGGAGCAAGCGGCAATGGGAGGTAGAAATAGTCACGGCAGTGATGCTGATGGGGTTGACCAGGGCCAAAGTGAAATGAGCAGATGAAGTGAGTAAAGTGGACAGAATATGATGATGAATGTCTCGAAAACGTGGAACATGTTGAAGCTGTTGATGAGGGTAAAGGTGAGGTGATGCGAAGGTGCCATGAGAAGGGTGATATAAGAGCAGTGAGGTAGTCCGACGAGCCTGGAGAATCAGGAAATGGAGGACAAACCGAGAAAGGAAGCCGAGCTCTTCTATGATGGCAAACACCAAGCCAAGACCGTGGGCTTCCTCCAGGTAGGAGAAAAACAGGAGAATGAAGATTATCGTGATCAGGAAGGACAAGGGATAAATCGACGTGTTGAGGTCGAAAATATATAAGACACTATGGGCCCACATACCTGTATGCTGTATATAGCTAAGCTATTGATGCTGACCTCTGAAGATCTTGGTTGGAGGTTGGTTGAGTGGTGGTGATCGAAGAATTTAGGTTGGAAGAAAAAAAGTTCTCGAGGGAGGGTGGGAGAGGTGATGGTTTAAATACTCTGGCCTCGAGGAAAAGTTCTCCGGGGCCGGTTGAGTAGGGAGAGAAGGAGGGTGGGTTTGAACAAGCCGGGCATCGCCTCAAGGGGTTCATAACAAAACGGGCGAGAGGTAAGGAGTTTGCACCCGCCTTGAGAAGGCTTTGACAATGTTGGCGAGGAGGATCGAGTCTTGCACTCAGCCCAAGGAGTTCCCAGCAGACTAGACGAGAGGCATGAAGCTGGCACCTAGCCCGTTAAGTCCTTAACAGGGCATGCGATAACGGTCGAGTTAGACTTGCATAGGTTCACTATCATGACAGCATCAACTTGGAGTTCTCAGTCAGTGAAGGAAAAGCGGAACGAGGTAGTTATGAACGGGTCGGGCACCCGAATCAATGAGTTTCTGATAAAGTCAGTGGGAGGAATGCCGTTGGGCCTGCGCCAGGTGCTATTGTCCTGATGGGGTGAAGTTGAAATTCCCAGGACCGATGAGGCAACGGAGAAAGCTGAGTGAATTCGAACAAGCTAGGCACCGGTCTTCAGAACTTTCTCACAGAATTTCACGGGAGGGACGGTGTGAAGGGTCATTATTGTAATGAGTCGCCGGTTGTTTCATTACAGCTGTGTCGAATTGTGTCGACGTCATCCTGAACGGAGGGAAGGAATAGGGGCAAGGGCAAAGTGAGGATCCTGACAGAACACAGTGAAATAAGTGGGAGGCATGGAGATACTGCGCCAAGGGACGCCATTGTGACAATCTGCTAGACTTGGCCTTGGCTTGTGTCGAGCCTATTATGAATATGTGAAAGGAATAAAGGCACTCGCCAAATGAGATTTCTGACAAAATTAGATTCGAGAGACAGATATGAACCTGTAGGAGGGGGTATCGTTGCAACGAGCTGCCGAGCTATGTCAACTTGAGTTTCTGGGTTGAGTCTTGGTGTTTACGACAATATGAATATATAGGAGAGATAGACGCTGGACCAAACTTCACCTGCCTTGGTAGGTCTTTAGTAAACATTGGCAGGATACATAGAGCACAACTTTTGTTGAAGCATAAAGACATAGCGTAGCGACTTGTATTTGCGTTCAAATGTTGGAAGGACTAGAGTGAAACCTGTGTCAAGGGTTTATCGTCTAACATGCTTTGGCCTGGCGCTGAGTATCGGCAATAAGGGGGGAAGATTCTGCTCGGGAGGTCTGCAGAAACAACAAAGGCATGCTTTGTGGCGATGGGCTGGTCTGCTCCCCTTGAAATCGCAGAGAACGTAATCTTTGACACTATAGGAGGGATTGAACTGGGTACAAGATATGGTATTATTCCTTCTGAAAAGCCGTCATGGATGCGTTGGGAATATTATGAGGAGCAGTAAAAATAGCATAGAAAGAATGAAGTGGGACCTGCGTAGAAATCTTGTTTCTTGTACATGCTGCGTGCAATTTTTTTTTAATTTTTTTTCAATATTCATAGCATAATATGGATTAGACGCAGTATATGCTGAACTGGCTCGCGCTCGCAAAAGCTCGACAGACTTGGGTAAGAGACGACATGGCCTGGGCGAAGGAGTGCTTTGCTGCGGGGAGTTGATGCAGTTGGTAATGTGGTTGCACATTTGACCGAGGTTTCATATGCCCCAGGTGGACTTGACGTACATATGATAGAGAGAGTTGGATATGTACAAAAGCGTTCTTTGTTGGTCCGGGTCGTTGTGGTCCTAGCCGACCGACATTGTTGCAGGTTCCGGGTGGGTGGGACTGGTAATAGACAGATATGCCATTGACAATACAACGCAGATCGTCAGGACTTGATTGAAAGCCCATGAATTATCGCTCTACCTCTCCTTGCGTTTTTCTTTTCAGTGGCCATCTGGTTGGTTCTCTTCTTGTCTTCTCCGGGTTTCTTCAAACACCTGGATAGCGTGCTCTAAAGACGAAACAATAAAAGATGTTCAATGAGAATGCGGTGTTGACATCCTAGAATGCTTGCCACACTTTTTGAACCACTTGCAATCGAATTGCCTGTTATGATAAGTCCTTGTGGTTGTAACTGAGACAAGCATGTCCCAGATGGGCTCTGTATTCGAATCTAGTATGTTTGTTAGCATCCGGTAGACGAGGTGAGATGGAGTGTTGGACCTGCTCGACGTATGTGTTTGTCACCAGTCGTTGTGGCCAAGGCCACCATGGGTGTAGGGTTTTTGAAGCTGCTTCGGCAATAGTTAACTATAATGCCGCTATGATGAATTCTCGTCATACCCAGGCTGAATATAGAATCAGAGCCGAGACAAATGCCAACAGTTTGAAGGAGATGGTGGAAAGGGGAGCATGGAGGAGTGGCAAGACGATAAGTTGAAGAGACGGAAGGGCACAGTTGATTTCCGATGCCAGCTAAGGCGATTGTCCACGTGAATAGTCCCGGGTTTAAGGAAGCAAGTAAAGTTTATCTACTTCAATGCATGGCTATTTCCTGTAGTCTTAGGCGATTCATGACCATCTTGGTTGTCGAAGCATCGAGAGAGAGGCAGCCTTCGTGCCAATGCCAATAGTATCCACAGTCCAAGTCTGGCATCCCAATTATCATTTACTCAAGCCTCCATTCCATCCACAGAAAGGCGCAAGCTCTTTCTCGATAAGCAATGTCGATTTAGGCGACGCGATGTGTGCAGTCCACGACGCAGAAGTTGCGTTTAGATCCCGGCATCCTTGGACTCGAAGGTGTCACCCACGTGGTCAAGGTTGAGGAACTCGTCGGTCTCCAGCTTCATGCTGAATATCGTCAGTATCACATCGTAGATACGACCAAGATGGTACTTACTTAGGCTTCTTAGGAGTGCGGGGCTCTTGGGGGGCGGAGCCTCCTGCTCCTGGTCCTCCTCATCCTCAGCCTTGATCGCCTTGGCGGGGGTCTTGCGCTTGCGAGGCGTGGCGGCCTTCTTGGTGGTCAGAGTGACGGGAGCGGCGCTACCCTCGCCGCTGTCGCCGGCAGTCTGCTCTTTGCGCTGCAGCTTCTGGATGTGCTGCCTGCCATGGATGTCAGCAGGCTTCGTGTACTCATACTTGTGAGTATATGCACGTTGGAAACGGCAGCAAAGAAAAGGAAAAATAAAACAATGAGAGGGAAAGAGTGAAGAAGTACAGGGCAGCATTTGCGTTGTAGGTGTAGCCCTTGGCGTGGACGACAGCAAGAGCACGGTCCCAGTCCTGTTTGGAAGGCTTGGTGACTGTCAGGAAGGCGACTAGCAGATCGGATCGAGCCTTGTTGTCCCAAACGGTTGCTGGAGCCATCGTGACTGACGCTTGAATGAATACTGGTAATGTATGGAATAATGTATCAAGTCGTGATGAAAAGGGGAACACGCGATGTTGCGGCAGAAACAAGTGCGTGATGGTGAAAAAGGAAAAAAGATTGAAGTGAGGGCAATAGAGACGAGTTTATAGGAAAGTGGTGAGTAGGCCGCAGGAAGAAAAGGCGTTGGAGGGTGCCCCTCGGAGACTGAAATGGAAGGAGGAAGGAAGACGGAAAGAAGACAAGGCACACTAGACAGCAGAGGTCGTGAAGCTGTGGCCGAGGTTGACCAAGTGTGAGGAAGTAATCGGGCAAGATAGGGTACTCGACGGGAAGAAAAGCAATTGAGAAAGGCGGGGAAAGCCCAGGTCGAGAAGGTGCCGGCAACAGATGAAGTCGAAATACGCACCGAATGCCCTCCCAGGTAATGTCGGTGAAGCCCCAAAGATGGGTCTTCTCGACGACTGAATCCTTGGCCTCTTTCGAGAAGCCCTCTCCCTTGGCAATGGTGTAGAAACCCATTACCAAAGCCTCGAGCAGGGCCGGGTTGGCCCACTTGCCTCCAGGACCAGTCTTCTCGGACATCTTGATTGTTTTTGGTGGATTTTGGTTGAGAACGAGAAAGCGTTGACGAATATTGGAGGTGTAAAGGACGAGAAGTCTGTATGCTGAAGAGAAGATGGGCAGAGGGAGGATGTGAGAGCAGTCAAGTGGGTGATGGCAAGTTGAATGTATAGGAGAGTGGGGCAGGGGAAAAGCAGGCAGCTTCGCAGGGAAGGGGAAACAGGCAAGAAGAGCAGAGAGATAGAATCAAATCAAAGAAAGTTTGCACGTACCTGATGCCGTCCCAGGTGGTATCCTCGAAGCCGTCGCGACGCATCTTCTCCTCGATCGCGTCCTTGGTCTCCTTGGTGAGATTGCCCTTGAGCTGGCCGTAGAAAGCGAGCACCAGGCTGTGGAGGAACGCCGGATTGTTCCACTTGCCGGACTGCTGCTTTTCAGACATCTTGGTGGTATCGTGTGATGAGACAGTTGATAGTAGTTGGAAAGCGACGGGGTGCTGAAAACAACGCGGGTCGGCAAGTGTTGACGGAGATGTGCTTGGTGAACCTATTGATAGTCGAAGAGGGGAAGATCCATGGGATAAGTCCGGCGTCTTTTGGCTCAAAGAGGAGGAAGGAAGCTGATGGAAAAGGAAACAGGTACTTGCCTTGGATGAGCCGGGCATGAAGAGTTACGGAAGCCGGCGAGTTCGAGAGAAGCTGCAATGTGCAGAATCCTGGAGATCTATGCAATAATGTCAAGAAATGGTGAGGTAAATAGTTGAGTATTCGGCGGAAAGAAGGTGCTGTGAAACCCCGCTGATGTTAGGGCAGCCCGAAACAACGAAGACGACAGCAGCAGCAGCAGCAATTTTGCATCGAAGGGTTCTCAAATGCATCAAACAACGCGTGGTGGCTAGCAAGTTCGGTGTATTTCTTCTCCTATCGAAACATTCTGATCTCGACGGAGGTACTTGATCAATGCCAGCACAAGGCAGGTTCTTTATACGCTCAATGGTGAAAGAAAACATATTACTCAATCGTTCCGAACTCCAGGCACCTAATCGTGTTCATAAACCTCGCTCCTGATGCCGCTACCGCTTTGATGCATAACGCCTTGACCTGACAAACTGAGACGGGGTAGGAATGCCAACCAGCCTGGCCCTGTTGATTTGACGGCAAGTCTTGACTTTATAACTGCCGCTGCCCGAGCTCTCGGCCATACTAGGAGCCGTCAAAGGGGCCAGGTTTCTTCTTATGTCTCACCACCGTAGCTGAAGCTGTGCGGGTCTGAACCAGTAAGGCCAGCTGTTGGGTACTCGGAAGCGTAGCCATCAACGGAGGGGGCATCACTGTGGGCGGCCAGAGCTAACACGGCTTCGTCATCAACGAGGGAAGGGTCTTGAGGGGGGTCGTCGAGCTTGATTCTCTTAGCATCGCGACCATCTTGTTCGTCATCGTTGTCTTCCTTGAGGGACATGTCGAGAGAGTCATCTTTCAGAGGTAGGTCCAAGGACTCCGGCAAGGCACTGAGACCATCGGGCATCACAGGCGGCTGTGGGTGGGACTGGTCATCTTGAAGGGACTGATCGTGGCCGGGCTGGTGATCGTGCTGATGTTGATCGTGCTGATGTTGATCGTGCTGTTGGCCGTGCTGATGTTCGGGTTGGTGATCGGGCTGTTGTTCGGTTTGATGTTCGGGCTGAGGAGGTTGGCCGGCTTCAAGATCCTGGTCAGGTCCAAGGTGATCGGGGTGGTCAGGGTGACCGAGTTGCCCAGGTAGAGCAGGCAGGGCAGGCAGGGCAGGAATTGGCATCGGCGCAGGTTGCTGAGGCTGTTTCTTGGGCCTTCCACGACCTGGACCAGGACGACGAGTGATGGGATTCATGGTGGGATCAATCTTCCGGGGGTTGTCCGGGCTGCCTCCATTAGTCTCGGCTTTGTGCTGGGCGCGGCGAAGACCCTGGAAGTGTTGCCTGTAATCCGTTAGTTGCCGTCGAGATAGTGTAGCAGGGGATGGGTCCATGATCAGATGGTCAAGAGAAGATGATGAAAACAGATAGCGGCGCAAGATAATGATAACAGAGACGGCCCTACTCAGAAAGCTATCTGTAGTTGTCTGATAATCAAAAAGAAATGAAACATGAGGCGACATGAAAAGTCAAGGGGGGAGCCACGCAGTCAACCGAGTGGAATTGTAGCTCTCATCAGATTTTCTCGGCTTCCTCGTGGTATTTCTCATGGGATTTGTGAGAGAAAGAAGAAAGGACGTTGGGATGGTGAGAGTGGGAAGAGTAAAAGAGGCGAGAGGCGAGGGGAAAGAACACAAACAACGACGAGGGGAAGGCCGATAAAGAGGGCCGGTATGCGCAGTTGTGTTCTCTCGTCATCGTCTGCCCCTTCGTGTTCCTCGGAGTATCCCTGACGGTATGCGGCAGACAAGAGGGCCAAACAGGGGCGAAAATGCTAAGGAGAACGGGAAAGAGGGCGGAGACAGGAGAAATAGAGAAGAGGAAAGGCGAGATGGGTAACCGCATTAAACACGATGGACGCTGTGGGCAACTTCGTGTCGGTGCAATCGATGGTGGCGGGTGGAAAAGATGGGGGATACACAAAAGAGTGAAAGCACTCAAACGTACCGACAACCTTCATTGGTAAAGCCATAGCCCAGGGTGCGCATGTGGTTGCCGATAGTGGTCCATTCCGAGCCGCTGATGACGCCAATGTTCTTGACAGAGAGAATGGTGAAGAAAAGGTCCTTGTCGGCCCTGTCGTTCCAATTTTTGTTCATGGCGACGGCGGCGGAGAGAGTCGACGGTTTGCGACAATGGCAATCGTCACTTATACAATGGAAAGTGGATGAGCTGATGGCCGTCTCTCGCGGTCGAAGACAAGAAATTGGTAGTGTGCTAAGCTCGAGGACGACGGGACCGAGAGGGGCACTCAGCGTGGATGACCTGGAAAAGTTGGGGCTGAGAGAAGCCGCGTGTCGGTTTAACGTTTTGCCGAGCCGAGGTTGGCTTTGCGATCACCCTTGAGACTCGGGACTACATGGAATCTGGAGGTACTGTATTCTAATAAAGGACTTGTATGCTGTGATAATCATGTTGAATACGAGAGCTGCATTCATCAAGTCGTCTGCCTCGATATTTTGAGGTCCGAAAACGCTTGTGGGACCATGGCGAACCTTTTGATCCCAACAGGAACCAAATGACCCGATGTTTAACCGTGTATCATCGTGTACGATCAAGAAATGGATCCACCTGGCTGGCCGTTAGCTCATCCGGCGCCATTAGCAGCACTTCGCGGAGAGGGAAACACGCAACTCTTTGATCGGGCCAAGTATGCGGTTACACTCTGGTGCAGTGCTTTTCATCACAGTGGTTCCCAGACTGAAGCAAGTGATTGAGATCCCTTCTGATAAATTGCCACAAAAGTCTCGTATGCCCGCCCCTAATTGGTAGAGGCAAGCCTGCGCGCCAAATGTTGCGTGGATCTGTAAGGCATGAAGACCTTGGCTTGCTGCCCACCTGCAGACGACTCGTCGGACGACGGCGACGTTTCTGTCAAAAGCCTGATTGTAAGACACGGCCAGGCAAGCGTCACCTTCGGGTGATTTGTGCTGGTTCAAGGGATATCAATCTCGGGACGTTGCTGACGGTGCAATGCATCTAGCGTGCACCTCAAGAAGTGTTGCAGGTGCCGGTGGAATCTGGCGATAGTTGCAAGCAACTGGCGGAAGCAGTGTCTAATTTAAATGGAGAAACCAAAAACGCAAGGTTTGGTTGACATTTCTCGACCTCCCGAGGGCCTCTGTTGCAAAGCGTGATTTACTCCAAAAAGGTTGCTGATTTGGAAGCCCCTCCAAAATCCGCGGGAGGCCCCCCTTCATCCAGGCTCCCCGGCGCCGCTTCTAGCGTCTGACCAGCTCGCGACCGGCTATGGTTGGTGTGGAGAACCATTGCTCAAAGACCTCAGGCAGAAACCGCCAGCTAGCCCGTGTATCCAACGCACGGCACTCCAAAATGAGCCCAGTTGATGTCATCACGTGGTCTCGTGAGAAGCTGGCGTACCCCTCGACAGAACGCGTCCTCCACCTCACTTTATCCCACCAACTTCATCGCGTCTCGCCCACGGCAACAACCAGACCCTTTCACAATATAGCTGTTCATGTAAGGGTCTCAATATGCAAATTTTCGTTATTTGGCAATTTTCCAGGATCTCCAAAAGCCTTTTACTCATTGAACGGTCATCTCGACCTTAACTGCTGGACTGGTCGGTTATCTCGACTGACCCTCCCCTCGTCGGCTCACATCACCAGCATGCAGCATATGTCCCGGTCCGGACACGAAATCGAAATTGCGACACTTTGAACACTGTGATTGATTGAATCACGAATCCAGGGGGTGCTAAATCGGGCCAAGAGGCTCAAACTCTGTTTGTCCATCAATCGCCGTTTCTTGCATCACAGCAATCCGTCGCGGCAAGCCTCAACAATCCTTTCCTAGCAGAACCCCCCCCCCCCCCCCCCCCCCAAGCGCGAGAGGAGCTCTTTTCCTCCTGTCATCATACAGGTCTACTACGTATCGGCAGGTACCATGCGTCGTCACAAGTGTACGTCGACCGAAGATGGCCCAAGTCTGTTTGACGACTCGATGCGGGAGCGCGGCCATTGAATAGTCGTGCGCGAACTGGATGCTGCAACATGGACATGGCCAATCGCCCCAACCCCCTCCATTTCCGAAGCTACACTACTCGAGGGTGAGTCACACACCCCGTACCCATACCGCACTTCTGTCTCATGCCATTAAGATCCCTGCTCCGTTTCCAAGCGGTCCGCTGAGCGTTCCTGGATCTTGCCTCGGGTGGCCCATTTGACCGACAAGAAAAAAAATCTACCCTGCATCGCCAAAGTTGCCTGTGTCAATTGACGAGTCAATTCTGCCTGCGAGTGCAAACGGCGAATATCAATCAGTGGTTGCATGTCAGTGGACACGCTAGCCCGGACGCCTCGCACGTCCTGGTCTTCCGCTCAAGCCATCATTCGTCGGGCAGAGTCAAGTCTGCTCCAACACGTCGGCGGGGTGCAGGGGAGGGATCTGCCAAAATGAAGAAAAGCCCAGGGAATTTAAAAAAAAACCACTTTACGCGAATGACATGACACGGCCCCGCCTCGCGACACACCCACGCCGCCTCAACCCTCTTAGCACCCCTCCACCTTTTCATCAGCACTCGGCTGAGCTGCCATCAAAACTTCAAACCGCCCATCCTGTCCATGGATGTCATGCACATGCATCTCTACCACACCACTCCACCCCTCCACAAACATCACACCCCCTCCCGCCCTTCTTTCTCCAAGGACATGCGTCCCCGTCAAAGCCTGGCCGTAACTCCAGGCAACAAGGGACTATTTTGATTCCTTGTGTCTCAACCAAGGGCCTTGCCACTTTTGCACCTCAATAAAATGTCGGCCCAAGCGCCGCGGCGTCCGCCCTGGAAGCATCTTCCTTCGCCTTTCTTTTTCCTCATACTGTACCGATCCAGTTCCAGCTCCGCTGCGTTTCCTGCCCACAGCTGCTTGGCCCCATCGAGTTCGGTCTAGGGGGGCAGCATCGAGCCGACTTGCATATCCATTCCCTTTAGCTCCATAGTTCAATGCCCTCCAAAGCACCTATAACTACCATTGATGTCCCGGGGTTGTTGTGCTGACCTCTGGCGAATCCCTCCTTGTCTGCCTCTTTTTCCCGCCTCACCTTCATTGACCTCCCACACCAACGGGTGACTGATATCGCCCTGAGTGGTTGCACCATTCCCAGAACGCAACCTGCCGACTTGGCTGCCATATATCTGCCTTCTTCTTGCCTCACCAATCTTCACAGTGACTCATTTCCCTCATTTCAACTCCACACCTGCCTGTTGTGTGCTGGTTGACTGGGTTGAGCCAAAGCTTCTGCATCCATTGCTGTGCAGTTCAAATTGCCCCCTTTCCTCGAGCTCACTGGCCTCATTCCCGACCTCACCTCCCTCTCAAAGCTTGGTCGGCTTGAGACGGCAAACCCCTCGACCCCGACAACATGTCTTCCAACACAGATAACCAGATGACGAGGTTTCTCTTCGCCATTTTGAAACAGAAGAACCTGAAGGATGTGAGTACTGCTGGTGACAACACATCATGTCGACTGTTGGCTTACCCCGCTTCCAGATCGACTGGAATGCCGTCGCCCATGACCCGATACTGGCACAGCCCATCACCAACGGCCATGCTGCTCGCATGAGATACTCTCGTTTCCGCTCTGCGATGCTGGGTCTCGAGCCGCAGAAGCGTAACAGGGCTGCCGCGAACAAGAACCGGGTTACTAAGAACAAGAAGGAGCAAAAGCCACCCAAAAAGGAGGAGGACTCCGAGAACGAACGTGTCAAACCAGAACCAGGGACGCTCGAGGCTATCCGCCATGCAGAGGCTCGCGCCAGGTCTCCTGTGAAGGTCAAGCAGGAACACACCCAACCTCCCTACCGGCAGCAGTTCACACCGACGTCTATGGCATCTCCTACCGCTCCGGAATGCCAACCCACCTTCCAGCCAAGAATGCTCACCCCCTGCAGCGACGACATGTTCTCGGCGCCTCACAGCCTGCAGTTCAGCCCGTCTGCCGGCCTCATGGGCGCCCATCACACCTTCGATATCCCTCAAGCCATGTCTTGTGCCCACGACCAAGATCACCGCCACGAGCACGACCATAACTCCTGGGCCCCGAGTCCGATTTACTCGGCTTTTGACGCCGCCTACGACATTGAAGGGTTCGGTGTTGGTGCCATGTGCGACCACCAGCATATTCAGGGACATACGGAGGACATGCACGGATCACCTGCTCTTGGTTCTCTGATGCCAGAACACATGAATATCAAGAACGAGCACTGGGACGCTCATTTCCACTCCTAATACGCGGAATGGAATCAGCGATGAAGTTGTGTTCAGGAGAAAGGCGGTTCATCCTATACGAAGTCGGGTCCAGTTTGGTTGTTCACTGTTGCTGGCTTTCCTCCCTCGCCCTCTCTCGTCTATTGTGCTGGTCACTCTGCTCTCTCCCACCTATCCGAGTTTGGATTGCCAGATGTAATAATGATGTTACGCACACCTGGATGGAATTTGGTTTTTTGGTTTCGGTCTAGAATGTATGCTTCCCCGGAAGAGAGGGGAGCCTTTAGAGCTCTTTTCAAGACATAAATGATGATTTTTACGATGAGGGGCCTTGTTTCGACTGCAGTTGCGTACTTTGCCGACGAAAACTATGTCGATTGTACCTTGTTCTTGTCGCTCTTCAAGAGCTAGCTAGGGGTGGGGATTCGTTTATCTGCACGCTTCATCATCCAGTGCACGCGTCGCTCTTCGTCATTGCCTGGACGTAGACGCAGGGGGCTAATATGACGAGAATTCTGGGAAGACGCCTGCATCATTGGTGTGAGGCATTGAAGGTCATCAGCCCCGGATGCTTATCGTCAGGCCGCACCGACGGAGCACATCGCTCCCGGAGGTTTGGGGCATCTCGCGCTCCTAATAGAACAAGTATAATAGCGGATATGGGTTTCTTCCATTTTTCTCAAAAAACAAGACAATCCGGGAAAAATGTGTCTTTCTCTTCGCAAATGTCCATCATCAATCTCCCTGAGAGGCCGAATTTTACGAAAAGGTCCAAGGCCCTCGCACCCGTCCCTCTAACACCTCGTTCATCTACAAGTCAGCGATACCATTGTTCGTCGTTCAGGTAGTCGGTGTAAAGCGCGAAAACCCATCGCGGCGGCGATTTAGGTCCGCCATCCTCTCGGGCTCCCGGTCATCCTTCTATTGGACGGCGCTCTCCAACAGCGTGGAGGCTGTCGACGTATTCCACCCCCTCGGATGCGGATACCCCTTGCATATGTTGGAGAATGCCGCCGCCGCGGGCTGTTGTGTGGGCTGGTGCTTGTGTGATTGGTGGTTGCATCTGTTTTCTCTGTGGGAGGCGGTGTCGAAGTGGCTTGAGTTCGGATGGTGGGTATGATAATGAAGCAGAGTCTTGAAATTGCGAGGCTCGTGATCTGACAAGCATCTGATACTGCTTAGTAAGACGATCAGGTGAGAAAGATGAAAAGAAAAACTAACCCGACTAGAGGAGAATCAGATAATTCGCAACAGCTTAATGCGTTTCACATTATACGGAGCTTTGCTTTGGTGGCAGTGTGGACATCCAGCTGATTTTTATTTCGAAAAGATCATTGGAGATTATTCGTGAAACTTTTTGGCATCTCTCGGATGAGGTTTGAAGACGACAGGGAGCGGTGGTAGATGCCGGTGGAAGGGAGACTGGAATCCCGCGGTTGGTGGCGGCTATAGTCTGCCTCCATGTTCTTTCTTTTTCTAGTCAACTCACAACCTGGCAACGAGGATCTCCCGCTGTTTGGGGGCAAATACAGGCTACTAGGGGTTGACTTTTCCTTCTGGGGAAGTATCAGGTGCAGCACGACGCCATTCTATGCTCTGGCTGGATGACTTCGATCCCACCACGTTGCCCTGGGGGGCATTTATTCTGTCTTCCTCACACTGATTGCGTTTATACCGGCTCTGCGTACGCATTTCTGATTACTGGACTTGGAAGCTCTGAGGGTTCAAGCTCGGTTGGATCATCAAGCGTGCTGGGTTGGCAACCCTGTCTTCACAGTGGCATGGCTTCGCTCCAATTACCGCACGCGGGGAGATGCGCAGTTTTCCGCCATTAAACGATGGTAAAAGTAGAGTTTCACTTATTCCATAGTCGGCGTTGAAGGACTCGGGTCTCGAAAGCTTGAGGAAAGGTGGGAGAGACTCTTGAGCAGTCATGCGACGAACTTAGGCTGGGCTTGAATTTATAGCTTGAACATATGTTCGGATCCGGACAGAAGCTATCTTAAAGTATAAGAAGAAGAATCAGAGAACACACCTATTCACTTACTTACCCAAATCGACAACGAACGCTATTGTCGATGGAAATGAGCTGGGTTTTTGCTTTTGCACCACGTATCAACAGAATAAGGAACCATTAGGAGCGAGTTTGATGAAACAACAGTGGCTGATATCTCAAATCTATTGAGAAACATAAGCCTAATTCACCTTGTTCCTATGGCGAACCTGGGGAAGGTGGACTTCCTGTTTCCAGCGAACACAGACAGCTTTCTATGGAGTATCCGAGGTTGGGCCCATGTTCTCCACACCCTCAATGCTGAGGTGCTTGGGCCTTGTAAGCCATACTACTGCTTGCCGAACAGAAAGCCCCGGTAGAGCCCCAATCAAAATATTGGCTCCATCTCCGGGATGCTACTAATACCAGATATAAACATCGTGTCCTTGGTAAGGCACCTCACTCTGCGACAGTCTTTCAGGCAAAGCGTCTCTTACTAAGCCAGTCATCGCAACGAAGAGTCGGATTCATTGGTGGTCAGAGTAGTTTTGTTGTATCAGATATTCACTTCATCTGACTTGTTGATCTCCGGGGCCTACTCGTTTTCGCTTCAACCTCTGACCTCTCGTTCAATTCTTATGTCGTCTTGAACGCAGTCGTTTTGGCGGATGCTCTCACGACGGAGGCGAGCGAGGTCTACGCCCGTCCAGCGATTCCGAACAGTCTAAGCCTGCCTCTTCGCCTCTTGAAGCATACGACTTCCGTCAAGAAACAACTGCCCGGAAGCGATGCACTGCAACGGCCTCGCATAACGCCATCAAGCTGGCTTATCCTTCCTGTAAGGAGTGCCGCTGTTAATGCTCCTCTATACTGCCGAAAACCAGAACAAAGATGGATGGTTCTGGCCGAGCCATTGTAACCACATACTATCGCAACTCAAAGTCGGACAACAGCGTCCCCGGATCAAGCTTTACACCCCCGTAGGTATGTTGTCGAAATAAGCCCCGGGCCGTTGAAACAGGCGGGCGGGGACTGTCTGAGACTTGCCCGGGCCCCGCACACCCTCGGAACGGGGTCCGGAGTGGAGACCCGGCAGCCCGGGCAGTGTGCGGGGGGCGGGCGTTCCACATGTTGGTGCCGGCATTCGCATGAAAAGAGGTGTCATGCTTGCACCCGTTGCGTTGAACCGATGCCTTGAATTCGCATGTTCATCTTGCACCGAGGCCTGAACGGAACGGCGAGATCTGGAGAACACCTGCCCGAGCTTGAACCCCCGGTGAGGACGTTTGCTGAGAAGCTCTCAACACAATGAAGACGTCAATCAATCTACAAAACCAGCTGGCCGACCTCGAATACGAGATCACGCCTCTATACCGGCTCTTGCTTCGTTGTCTCTGCATACGCGCCTGCGTCCGCGTCTATACCCTCACCGACATCGCAAGCTCCCCCCGGAGGCAAAAACCCCCGCGCAAATGCTTCCAGAACGCCAGAGTGAGACATCAGACACCGCTTGACTAACGCGGGATCGCCGTTTTCGGGCAGAACCCAGCCAACGAACTCCACATGTCTCTTAAAGTACGGGAACGTGACGGAACAATCGTCTGTCAATCCCAACACCTCCCCCACGAATGTTCCGGTATTTGCGTCGTCCGGAGTGCAGGTCGCGTTAGACCGAGCGCTCGTCGGCGGTCTGAGGGGCTGGCAGTCGACGTCCCACTTACACCGCGAGAAGAAAAGCAATGAGCGGTTTAAAGATTCCCCTCCATCGTGGCACGAATTATCGCAAGCGAGAAAATCACCTTTTCGCCCCGCCAGCTCCAACCGCCCGCCCCGGCCAAAAGAACCCTCCCCCGTACGTCGTGCAAGCACATGACCACCGAGCATGCATCTATTCGCTCATTGCGCTCACCGCTGCGCTGCTGAGCGCTTCCACTCGACGGGCCTCTCGTGATCCTCTTCGCCTCTGCTGCCAGAGATCCCAGATCCGCGATTGCACTCTCCCCGAGTCGCGCATGCTCCCCAGCCACCAGATTTACGTCTGCCTTCTCAACTCAACAAACCCGACTCGATCAAGGAGAATCCCAGAACAGTCCCGCCAAGTCCAAAGTAACACAATACAGAAGGCTAACTGAAGGATCTGAAAGACAAAACTCCAAGACTCATTTGTGTAAGTCAGTCCAGCCCCAACGCCACCGACAGCGCCAGGTCCTTTCCATCACGTCCACAACCAACGGTCCCCCCCTTGGTCCGTCTCCCTCCCCTCGCCTCACGCAGCTACATCATCTCTTCGCTCTTCAACCCAACAGCCCTTTCCGCACCGCGCGTGAGAGCTAGCCTAGCGTGCCCGTCACCCGTGGACGCTTGCCCCTCGGCCATGGCTCGTGCCGGCCGTAAACGGGGTTTGGTGGGACGGGGGAAGGACCAACGGCGCACCTTGTCATGTCACAGATAGCGCCGTCCGAATCACACGCGCCTAGGCCGTATGCGGGTTGAAGGGCGGCACGGCGGCTGGCTTCCTCCAGGGGTCCAGAGCCCGCGGGCAGGTCAACGCAGCGCGGACATGCCGATTCACTCACCTCGCCAACGGCATTAAGGAAGTCCAGATGTGAAGAAGAAGGGTCGGCCGTCAGAACTTGGTCCGTTTTTCGGGGTGGCCAAGGCGGGCGAGCAGCCAAGGTGAGAGCTAAAATGTGGATGCAGCTGGACGTGACCGGACGACAGGGATTCCCTCGGCGGTGATGATCTCTGCGGATGGGGTGGGAACTGCAGTCAAAGGTGATCGGACGGTTGATTGAGAGAGACGAAGCCGGAATCTCATTGATGATTGTGTTCCTGCGAACTGCCAAACAAGACCGGGCTCGCTTTGTTACGATGTCACGGTTTTGCTCCTTTCGCGCCTCCCTGGCCGCCTGCTTCAGGCGGTAGAGAGAGAGCGAGAGTCAGTTCAGTTCAAGTCGTTGCTCCCCCGCCCGCCGAAAAGAACAAGAGGACAGGGGTCAGCGGGAGCCAGACAGGTTCCTCCGCGGCGCAGATTTCATGATGCCACGAGGTGGTGTGTTACTCATCTGCTGAGACAAGCAATCTTCCAATCCAAGGCCAGAGATGAGCTTTCCTAAATATACTCTTGGTGATGGTCGAGCAGGTAACCCTCACTTCATTCGTAAAAGTCGAGGTCCAGTCGAAGGCCGCATCGGCTCCTCGTCACGGGACGCGGGCTTTCCGATAGGGAAGAAAAAAAATCCATGAATTCGGCGACCTGCTTTGATCACAAACCTGAAAACGAGTTGCCCCCATGACATTCTGGGAAACCTTTTCGCACGGGTTTCATCCCTCTCAGTGTGGGTATACGCGTGGAGGGTTTCAACTCAGAGAAGCCGCCCGTGAGGGCCAGTTATCGGCAATTCTGCGACGGTCGTCATGTATGAGAGGACGGCTGACCACCAATCAAGACGCCAAAGAGGCACAGCAGGTTCTCATTCGTCGCACAGCAACCTGTGACCCCGGCACCAGGCATTCTTACCGACGCGGATAGGTTGCGGATTGCGCGGTATGCTCGAACCTGCCATCGTATCGATGCTGTTGTGCTCCCTTGAATGCGCCATGTTCGAGTGTTCAACCTCGTGAAGTTTCAACAGCGTGTGGGAATCATGGCACTGCTTTTTAAGCTACCGCTGCCGCTACAATGGCGAACCACGCATGGTGGTTGGTGGTTGTCGGCCTTGAGCTACGCGAGCCGCGGTTGCAGCAGTCACGCATCTTGCGCGCTGGGCCGCATGAGAGATGAGACTGCCGTGACACCTCGACAATATCGTCGTGGTCGATCGCACTGGCACAAACTGTACATAGCGCAGCCAGCCCGGTTGGTTTACGACGCCTCTCGGCCGCTTTTCGATGTGTGAGATCCTGACATTGATCTGAGCGATCGAATGTGAGACGGAGCAACAGTGCGTGCGTCGGGCGACAGCTGCCAAGCATCCAGGGCCCCCCAGCGACGGCTTCCAAAAGAGCATTTCAAGGTGAGCTGTGACTGTGATCCGGCCTGAAATGAGATGTGATGGCGACTCGAGTCAGTTCAATCCACAGCACTTGATCGAAGCTCTACCTGATGTTTGTGTTGCCATCAAGGCGTATTTCACTCATTAGCGCAATGCAAATATCTAATACGTATCCGTAGTTTAGATTGGCCGTGTCTCTTGTGGCGTTCCGAGCATGAACATCAGCGTCATATCATGATGCGTGAAGCAAGCCAAGCGGAAAATGCCAGCTTTTGACAAAGCTGCGTGACAGAATCCTACTGACAGGGCTTTGAACCAGTGGGAAGCAGGCCGTGCTGAGATTTGGATTTGTGTGATAAGCGCCGATCATAGATTTTTAGTTGATTGTCGTCCGGCATGGCTAGCCAAACAAAGCTCAGGAAAACGGGTGCTATACAGCGGGTGTAGATGAGCTGACGAACGAGAATCTGCTTGATAACCAATTTCAGGAACACCCATCCCGCCCTCAACTACTTGTTGAAAGGCCATGCCCGGGATCAAAGCGGAAATTCGACCAGGTCCGAGAGAAAAACCAGATGGCTAGAAAGGTTAGCTCAACGGCAAAGCAGCCACCCCTGCCACCGGGGCCAAGGAGATGTACGACATGACAGGGGTGGGGGAGCTCTTCCCATCAATCCACCAACGCACATCCTAGAAAACGGACGGAAATTCATCGTAGCTCTTGCATTGCCTGTTGTGCGTCACGATCGATCCGGGAGCTGAACAACGGTTCCTGTTAAGTTGTAGTTGGGCAGTCACTTAGGCTCATCTGCCGCTCGACAAGGCTGCCGGGATGCCTGCTAATATAATGGCGTGTGATATCAACGGGCCCTGGTATCCCGGTGAAGGACGTTGTCAGTTGACATTGCAAATGTCTTTCAGCTCATCCGGGAGAATCATTCTGCAACGCCATGTCAGCGCCGTTGACAACTCATTTAATAACTCGAGACAATTTGTCGGAGCGGACGCTTTGCCGGCTGCATATCGAGATCCTACGCTCAATGGAAACGGAATTAATGAACTGCGCCAGTCAGTGGCCCGATGATATCTACTGGTTAGTCCCCCATGTAGCAGAGGTAGGACAACATCATACGAGACGTCAGGTACTGTCTGCATGTCAAAGTCGTGAAAAACCTTTCACGTCTAGTGCCTGACGACCCAAAGAACGAGCTTACCCAACAAGCAGCTAGCGGGCACAAGAAGTGAGGCAGGGGAAACATGATGGTTGTGGCCGGGGGGCTGACCACCCGTTCCGGGGTAGCATCGCGGGCGTGCGAGAAAGTGAGGGAGGACACGTTAGGTACCTTGCGCATGCGGCATCAGCTTAGCAACTGCTCCAAGCGATGCTTCAAGAATGAGGTGGCCGTGGGTTGAACCTTGCTCTCACCATGCAGCCATACCTTAATCCGTGCTTCAGTCATGCACGGGGAAGAGGCCGGTGAGGTTGCATGCTGGACGAGTGTGAACGGCATGAGCTTTCATTAGCGACCGATGAAGGAGCGCAGTTGGCGAGGCTGTCCCGCCGGCCCGTCCTATTGGGCTGTCATCGGATGGCTTTCCAGGAACGTCGGCGTAGAAGTGCTATCCGGGGTCCAGAAGGTAGGCCCAGGCCGGGACCATTGACTCGAGTGGGTGTGCATGAGGGGCGAATGGAGCAGATGGCCGACGAAAAGGTCGACAGGTGCAGAAAAGTCCGTTCATGTGGCTCTGAGTGAGGCAAGAAACGACTGTTTTGCAGGTCGTCGAACAAGGGTGATGTAATGCGATACGTCTCATTGTATCGGCGGGATATTGCGATGGACCTCAACATTAGTCAAATCCCCACAATTGGAGATACGTTGAACAAAGTAGGGAATCGAACAGCTAGACGACAGCGACGGAGGTGAGCTGGATCGGGACCTGAGAGACCAAAGCTCTATCTGATATGGACCAGGTTGGCGGGGGTGTCTGTGTTGTGCATGGTGTTCGAGGTGGTAGTGATCGGCCCGCGAGCACAAGAGCCAACGGCGGGCGGATGCAGTGCTGCTGCAGCCTCAATCCTCGAGAGTGCTTTGTATGGTCGGTCCTAGGCTCTCGAGGCTGCACGTGCGGACGTGCACTACCTGAGGGAGCCATTGCACGTTAGCAGGCCGTCAAATTGCTCCATCGATGTGCAGACAGGGCGAGGGAGGAACACAGAGTTCCGAGCCTCAAGCGGATGTGGGAATCGGTGATGGATGGCGGCCGCTTGTGTGCCGGCCAGCGGGATGTGATTCCAGACCCACACCGGCAGAGGCGACGGCGAAGGATGGAGTAGGGTGGCGTTCGAGTCGAGGTTCCGACACCAGGCAAGGAGGTCGGCTGCGAACTAATACGGTTGGATATTGTCAATAAGTGATGGCCGTGTTCCTGAAACCGATAGCAAAGTCCCGATGGTGTGTGTGTGTGTGT
>JAIMZG010000149.1:0-11897 GCA_020466075.1 Colletotrichum coccodes | reverse complement strand
GGTATGGTCGTATGTGACAGGTTTCGGGGCACATCCTGCTATCAAGCTTAGATCGCACCCAGTTTTCTTAGCTTTCAATAATCTCAATAAACTTCGCAACATCAACCCTAGAATAAAACGTTTCGTCCTGACGAGATGCCGTTATGAGGAACAAGTGGGATCTCAAATGCAACATAATGTACCCCGTTGGCCGCTGCCGGCTGGATCCCGATGCCGTGGATCTTTTCATTTGCATTCAATGCCGCCTCGCTTATGCCAGGGGACTGGGTAGGGCAGGGCAGTTGCAAGTGCAATTACAGTGTATAGCAGTGCATCAGAATGCGAAAGATCAGGGCAGTAATTGACCAGAATGAAAAGCATGAACCGGCGGAACAACATGCATTTCCTATTATGCTTGACATACCCTGCTGGGTCAGTCGGAAGGTTGAGCAACCCGAAGAGTCTCATGGCCGAAGCAGCCGCGGTTCTCCAAATTCTGGCAGCAACATGACCTGGCACCAGCAGAACATCTACGAGCGAGCGCGTGTCTTCCGCCCGGTCGACTCACTTTTCCTTTTGCCAAGGGGTCCTCGGCATCGCAACTTCGAAGTGCTGCTAAGCTCACTAGGAGGGCCCCTTCGACTCCCGCAGATTCATCGCCCTACTATAGTACACCCTAGCCTCCTATTGCAGACAGCGTCTCAGTCGGCGCATGCTAGTGATATCCGTCCCTTGCAGGCCAACGTTCTTCACCACTGTCAGGTGCCTTACGGCTTACTATCATGATTATTTAAGCACAGATACACCGCTTGCAAAGGTGAGTTTCTAGCCACTTAGGTTGTAGGATAAGGTTATCTGTAGTCACAGCCCAAAAGCACCTGGCTTGAGTTGAAAATCTATACCTGATACGGTGGTGCGTGAAAGGCCGTAAGTCAGGGTCCCGCAAGTTTTCAACAAAGGATAACAAACTCCGTTGAACACATAGTGCTCGGCACTTTAACAGCTAGCTCCAAAGCCACTTCGAAACCACTTCGACTCCACCAGTTGTGAAAGATTTGAGGTTGTGGTCGATGTTGGCGCCGAGGACGCTCGAAACTTGGCGGATGATGTTACCAAAACGAGTTAGCTTCACACTAACCTTAAAACGACCGTCGTATTGAACCTTCATCTTAATTAGAGTATCCGTAGTCAAATGACAATTGGTTGTGCCACTACTCCAATCTAGTGGAAGGTTAATCAATGTATCCGCGTACCTTCGGATCTAAAAGTAATGGGGTCGCGCCGGTCTGCATCTGTACTATTCACTGACAAAGACCTTGGGTTTTATTAGCTCGTAGTGTGCGAATCGTAATACGACGCTGATGGCACTGGAACTTTATACTAAATGATGAAGGGGATCATTTGGCTGACATATCGAATCAGCGTTATACAATGGTTTTACTTGGCTTCTTTGATAACAAAAGGTGTGCCTATATTGTTTATAAGATGGATAAAGCATCTGTGACTCATGTTGTAGAAAACTAGAATTTGGATTCTTCATAGCTTTCTATATCGCTCAGTACGGCACGAATCATATGTTAAATATGACCTCTCTTATTCTATATCAGATATTACCGCTGGTCGTTGCGTAGTATCTGCACAATCAAATATACGAAAGATGTTTCTCTAACCAACAAAAGGAAATATGCAGTCTCTCTATTGACAGGCCTGGAGGTCTTTGGTCAATCCCTCCAGCACAGTGTCCGTCAGAGCCCACAACATGCAGAGATTAGTTGTGCCCCAAGCGGCACCAGTTCGCCAGGTCGACCGAATACCTTGCAGGGCATTAAGCTTGGGAATTATATCATCTTTCAAGTCCTCGACAGCGTAACTTCGGTACATGGGACCGTGGTCGAGGAAAGCCTTGAATTCGAGCTCGCTCGCATTTCCCGCAGGAATGGCCCCGGCGTCCATTAGACTTTGAAGATTGTTATGAACGAGCTTCTTGGCATCTTCGAGCGGGAATCCCCGCGGTCCGCTCATGACGGTACGGTAGACACCGCCGGAAGATGAATTCCCTATGAAGCGGAAGCTGGCTAGGGAGGGGGACGATGGGTATGCCAGATGGTTGTTCGGTACGGCCTCTGGTACACTGTTGGCAAATGTTGTGTTGGCCGGCAAGGAAGGGTGAGAAACGACTCCGACGAAAAACTGGTTGGCGGAAGACTTGGACAACACAGCCTGCTCGTTGGCATCGAAGTCGAGCGACTCGGGGCTAGCCGCGTCGGGTTGGATCGTGATCAACAGGCGCTTGACCTTCACAGTGACAGTGCGCCCGTCCTTGGATCGAACTACAAGTTTGACACCGTTGTCGGTCCTTTTGGAAGTAATCACCTCGCTTTCGTACATGACATCGTCGCCCAACAGCTCCGTTGACCTTTCGTAGACTGCTTTGTTATTGAAGTCGACAGTCTGCAGACCGTTACCCTCTCCTAAAAAGACTCGAAGACTTTGGGAGTCGAAAGCCCGGTACATATCCATAACGGTCGACGTGATGGGATCCTGCACGACGTTGATATGGATGATCTGGGTGACGGCCTCGGCGTTGTATTTGCGAGCAAAGCCGGGCCACATCATCATCAGATCCTCTGGGATGTCGTCAGAAGCGGGGAACTTCGCAGTGTTGGGCAAGAACATAGAATCGTACTTCGCCCATTGCGTTTGAAGCCTCTCCAGTGCTGGTAGCCACTCTTCGCGCGGCGCACCCCTATAGTCAACCGATTTGCCGTCTCTGAAGTCGAAAAAGCGTGTGGTGGCAGGAACAATAAAAGCTGTTTTAACAGGGATACTGAAACGGGTCAGGAACTGGCAAGGGGCCATGGTAGAGTTGACGAAAACCTCCACGCCATAGCTGAAATGCTCGTTGGTTATCGGGTCCGTCCACACGTTTGTGTGTCCACCCTATACTGAATCAGCATCCAATGCCACCGCCCGAAGAGCGAACTTACCAGAACTTCCGTCTTCTCGATCACAAGAACCGTCTTTTTGTAGTCCTCTCTCAATCGTACCGCAGCGTATGCCCCTGTTCCACCACCACCGATGATAGCAATATCGGTTTCAATGATTGAGTCAGGGGAGGCCTTGCAAGATAACGCCAGAGTGTTGATAGCCCCGAGAGTCGATGTCAATATGAACGAACGCATGATGAGATGACACTAGTGAAGGGTGTAAGTTGATTGTTTGCTGTCTTTTGGTTTGCGCTTTGGATCATAGCCATCGTCGATTACTCTCCCTTCTCATCATTTTATAACAAGTCTACAAAGCGATACGGCGTCTTTCGAATTTTCCAACCTGCGCTGAATAAGCGGTTCCCGGCAAATACACCATGACCGAAATACAAGTGTTTTTTATTCAGTTGTCCTCCAGAATGTTTGTTTAAACAAGTTAGGGTTCCATTCATCTGAATCGGACAGCCACGCGGACCGATACATTACTCGGATGGGCTAGATGAAAACAGGTTCGGGCTCACTGTTTTAATAGAAAGCACTATAACGCAAGTAATACAAGTAGTATTGCTGCTACCGGGGTTATGGAAGGTTGGAGCGGGTGCAAGGCTAGGTCTCCTCGCTGGATACTATTTACTGCGGCAGGATGCCAAGAAGCGACAAGGGTTAGACACGGACTCCGATAGACTCCGGGCAATGAAGGGTCTCCTAGAAAGGGTCAACCTCCACCCTTTCGTCCTGAACCAGGAACTCCGCTTTCACCGAATCTTTTAGTGGCGCCTAAGCCTCCCGAGAGCTTCATCAGAGCCTCCATGTTCTCCGCACCGTACATAAATCGAACATGTCTCTAACCCAAAGGATTACTAGCCAAAAGGGAGGCAGTCACCAGGGGCACTAGTTGTGCATAAACATGGAACCAATAATCAATGACCATGCCCACGAAATTAACGATTCCAATTCAACAATACTACTATACCCTTCTATTTCTTCCTTCTCCTCCTCATCATTTTCTTCCTCCTCCTCCTTCTTCTTCTCACTCCCTCCTCCTTCTCCTTCTCCTTATCATTTCTCTCCCTCTCTCCCCTCTCCCTCCACACTACCTCTAAACCTGCCTCTCAGTCTATGCCTAGCATTAGACCCCCCTCTCCTATCAAACTATAGTAATTGTCTGCTTGCTTGCAGTAGGAAAAAGCTCCTGAGTGCGACCCAGGTCTTCAGGCTTCAGATCAATAGTAAGGGCTCCGATCCGGTTATACTCTTTAGCCATGTTTCTGTCATTGCCACAACGTCTGAGGACAAGCGACATGAGGCTTGCCTTATTGCGCTCCTGAACGAGGCTCATCTGAAGAGAAACAACCTTTTCCCCTGGCAAGAGGCGGGCCGTACTGTCGCTGCTAAAGCAGTAATCCTCGACAATTCGAAAGTTTCGTCCCTCCAACGTGACGTGGTAGACGAAGATATCACTCCCATTTAGCTGTATAGTCTCTCGTCCGAGCACACCTTCGACTACCAGACCTGTGACTTCCAAAAGTCCCCTGGAAATATGTCCGTACTCGTCAACTCCCTCTGGGGTTACTTCCCATCTTTCCACCTTGCAGAGTGATTGCCTTGGATATATTTCTTCAAACATGACATCGCATTCGGGATCCCACGCCAAGATCTCGTCTCCGAATGTGACGGGGCAGTCGACACTCGCCCAAGACCAGGTGGGCGCGCTCGGGGGATGGGGGCGGGATCTGCGATGTGCAGACGCTCCATGTGCTTGCCACATCAAATCAATGGTAAGCGACTTGCTCCACAAACCTGCAAGGTATCTCGACTTAGTCCTGCGCCTTGATATATCCCTTGCGAGACCGCCGATGGCCGGCAGCCGGTCCGACGCCTTAGTGATATTCAACGATGTATACGTGGCCACCATAGTGCGCCATAGCCGGGCAATGTAGCGCCGCTGATTCCATTGGGGGTTATCCACGTCTCTGGGTCTCCGCTCCATGTCCGCAAAACCCATCGTGAGTGCATCGGTGTGCAGAAGCTTCGTTAGGGCCACTGGCGTCTCATCAGAAGTCCCCTGCCAGCCAATGTTGCCGCACTCGCACTGAACCTTTGTCCGACATTCGAAGAAGATTTCGTACGGTCCAAAGTGGAGAACACGTGTTGAGAGCATGCGCTCCTGGTACACCCATGCCCTCGTCAACAAGGGATGGAAAGACCCGGTGGCGTGGCCTTTGGTTTCTAGGGGGTAGTGGTCCGGATCCCCGGTGCAGTCGATGTGGTGGTCGATGCGGCGGCGAAAAAGTAGACAGTAGTCGTCACCATCGTGGGTGGCGCCAGCTACCTGAAAATCTGGTGTCTCGCAGTACAGGCCACCGTCACCGTCCGCTGAGTGCGTCGCGGCGAGGGTCAAATAGCCGTTACTGTAGATTTCTGCCATTCTTGCAGATTCCATCTCCCAGTCTCTGGCGTCATCTTGAATGATGCATAGCGAATCAATCCAGATGTATTGAATACCAAGACGTCTCGTAAACAAGACTGCTTGCCGAAACGTGTTGGATAGCTGTGACAACGGGATACCTGCCGTAACATGATCCCTGATTGATGACTTTGTCGTGGTGATGATTTGCTTGCGGCCCCAGCAGTGACTGAGACACACGTATTTTCCCGGTTTACGTGCAGACTCTACGAGGTAGACTTTGTCAGAGTCGTTGCCACCAACACTCACGACTCGTGTTGGCAGTTGGGGGCATTCGGGGGACTCGCAACTGGCGTGGGAGCTTCCGACGCACTCTGCCACCCATTCTTGAGCGATCTGAAGAGCAGCGTCAGAACTGGTTCGGGCCGATGTTCTTTGGGTTTCTGGCACGATCTCCCAGCATCCGGGCCAGTAATAAGCGCCGTCTGCGAGGATTTACAACTATCAGTCAATATCCTTCGAATGCTAGAGTTGAAAACAAACGAGAGTTTTCTCACCTTTTCTGTCCACGGTAAAAATCTCAATTTCAAACTTTTTGCCACCCTTTAGAAAGAGCTCAATCTCTTTGTCCACAGACGGTTGCAATTCGCCTCCGGATTCTATCTCCTCCCATTCTGGCTGGCACGGGTAAGCGAAATCGATGTTGCAGTGCAAGATATCCGTTTCGTCGATGCCATGTTGACCGAGACACCCTCGACATCCGGCGAGTAATACGCTACAAGTGTGGCAGGTTTGGGCCGACGACAAAAACGCCTCCCAGCGGATTTCTAATCTCCTCCAGTGCCTGTTTCGCTTCCAGGCCGGGGCCATTTCGCTCCTCTTTGGAAACCCTTGGAAGTCGTTACAGACTGAGCACGACATGGCGCGGGGTGATAACAACAGGCTTGGTACAGACTGGAAGACAGGAGAGTTCAAAGTGGTTACATCAGGTCTCACGGCTGCTACGAGATCTCTCCCCTCTCCGCTCGTGATGATGTCAGTAGCTTATGGAAAGGCCCTGGAATGGCTGTCATTGGTCATGGTTTGATGCACCTTTCTCCAATCAGGACAGTGTATTGGAATTCAGGCAGCAGCCTGGCGGGCGGATAAGCAAGGTGCTCGGTGATCCAGCCTGATTGACCCGGCTGTCTGTATTTATGGGAATTATCAGCCGCGCGCCATCTCGTCTCGATCGTGAGAGGCAGCTAGGCCCCTGCGTTCAACGCCCATCCATCTACTCGTCTTCGTATGAGGATTCAAGAAGAAATTCACAAACTTGACAAACCGCTTCTAAGTATCAAATCCTATAGTCTCAGTGATAAAATTATGAGGCCAATGCCGAAATATAGACGTCAAGCTATATATGTGAAAATAGAGAATAGATCTCCGGCTGCTCAAAGTCGGAACGACGTTAGTATCCAGCAGTCATGGAAAGTAGTGAATAGTACGGCTTAACTGACAGCCTTTATTAAACAGAATTCTTGTGGCTGAGTCCCGTCAATACTTAAATGAACAAACATGCCTTATTGAGCCAATTTGCCGTTTGTCTGAATATGCCGCCCCCAGTCTGCAACAACCCACGTTTCCCTGTTACTGTTTGGTATTTTCCGGGCCTTTGAAACATTGATGCCCAACGGCCCCTCCGGAGCTTCAAGTCGTACGCCCGTATCGGAAGTTCGTATGACGCAAAAAGGCGTGAACAGTGTTGCTTGCAGTTGGAGATCTTTTATTAACGAGTATCAAGAATTCGAATAAAACAATGAAACTAAACATAACCATGAAATCTCTCTTATCCTTCCGTCTTTCATCTTGTAGTTCTTGAATCTTCTCGAAAGTGTTACTTATGGGTTCTCTTGGGACATGGCCGAGGGCATCGCCGAAGCCTTCATCTAGGCCATGGCCCGTGACATTGGCGGCCTAAAAGCCTCGGGCATGTCCGTTATATGTCACTAAATTTTGTACATCAAGACTCTGCCAGTCGCCGCAAACCTAGCTCCACAGAGCAGGAAGAATCCCACGACCATAGACGCTGCCGCGAAGGCCTGCGCGTATACATAGCGGCCATTGTCTCTCGTGATTAAAAGACCAGCTATGGGCGGGCCTGTCAACACTGAGAAACTCACGATCGTCTATACCAAAGTCAGTCTTGATTCTCACGCAGCGTTCCCGCAGCATTGTTGAAGCACTCACGAAAATCATCCCCATCCTGACTCCCGATTTCTTTAAATCCGTTGTCAAGCTAGTCAGCGTGGCGGGAAACATGGCTTGGAGGCCGTTTCCGACAACGCCGTAGACCACAGTCCACGCATAGAGACCTCCCCGGGACGTGACACCAATCATCGCCCAAGCACAGACGATCGAGGCGACGGTGACCACGAGGAGAATGTTCATGGGGCCAGTATAGCGGTCTGCCAAGTACGCGGGGAGAGTGCGACCTATTATGCCAACGCCGTTGAGGACCAGAAACAGGTTGAATGATTCGTTTTGAGGTATGCCGATAATATCGACACCGAAAGAGCTCACGTAGTAGAAAGCAAAATAGACACCCCAAAAGACCAGAAATATTCCAATCGCAAACAGGGTGTATGGCGTCTCCTTGAAGGCGGCGAGCTCAATGATAGGGCCCGTGCTGTTAGGTGGCAGTCTTGGTCTTGCTAGGATATTAGAGACGATCAAGCAGGCCATAGTAGTGAAAGCCAAGGCTCTCATGGTCCATCCATAGCCAAGCCTTGGGATCAGTTGTTGAAACATGGCCGGATAGACCAGTCCTCCTGTAGCGCTACCGCACGCACAAATGCCGATGGCTAACATTTTTCTCTTGGAGAAATACGTCGATACAATCGCTAGCGCTGGACAAAACAGACACCCAGCGCCGAGACCAACGCAAATTCCTTGTGCGAGGAATAACTGCCAGTACTGCGTGGCGAGGGAGGCCATGAATAGGCCGAGTAAAGTCAAGACGGTCCCGAATACTACAACGGATGAGCGCTTATCGTTCTCGGGGACGAACGGGGTGTGAGGACCAGAGAGTGGATTACTCACAGAACACCGGACGAAAGTACCCTGCATCGGTCAGGCGGCCTGAGAATGTACCAATGAAGAACACCAGGAAGACCTGCACGCTTCCGATCCATGCAACATCCGCATGAGAGCGACTGAGGAAGTCGACGTAGTAGGTCTCATAGATACCGAACGAGTTTATATTTCCCCTGGATCAATGTTAGACCATTTTCAACATTTCTGCCGACGGACGCAGTCACGATGTCGGAAGAACCTACCAGGTATTCATGATGACCAGATGTCCCACCAAGACCTGGGTCCACGCGCGGACTCCGCCATCTGGGGGAGGACCCGGGTCTTTCCAACTCGCCGCACTGTCCGTTCGTCCCAGGATCGTCCCACTTCCTTCTTGGAGGGTATCACTCTGAGAATCATCCGCGACCTCTGGACATACTTCAACAGGGCCGTTCTTCTCGGCCATGTTGGCGAATGTTGGTCGATGAGCCCGGGCCGCTTGGTCGCCCTGAATCTGAGGATATGAAAAGGCACCCGGATCGCAAAACGCCTTCCTTTTCGATGTTAGCAACAGGAGAAACTCGCGGATAAGATTGGTTTTTTGAATGTTCCTGAACTGCAAACAAACTTACCGGGTCACGGTTGCACAATCGATAAGAAGGGGGTCCTGAATCTGTTTGATACCCACACGAGGATGCGAAGGAGGTGAAAGAGCGAAGGGTGAATGAGGAGACGTAGGATAAGACTACCTAATAAGCACCCAACGGGTTTCGCTACCAGTCATTCCCACTACGCGTGATGAGTGAATTTTCATTCCCATGTTCAGTACATGTCTATTCTACTCCACTAAATAGGGACAGATGGGGGTGCTTTGCCCACCCAATCAGGAAACATTCCGCTCACAGCTTGTGCACATCTTATACAGATAAATGGGGATTTAAAGCCTGTGCGGATCCACTTCGTCGGGATCCAGCGCTGAGCCTGCAGGGCGTTGGTTGCTTCGTGTACTCAAGTACCAAGTATAGCTTCCCACTCGGCTGTACTCCGTACTTGCAGTGACTCAACGCGCCAAGTAGTTGACCGCCCCCGTTCATTGTGGACCCGACATCCTTGGACCGACATGTGGCCTCGGCCAAATCCTCGGCCGAAATTGTCCAAGGATTCACAAAGGTCCACCATTATGACTTTTCTAATCCCGATGACAGTTCGTCGGGTATTGTTGGATCTCACAACATGTAACCGGGGCTGTATCGCACCCCAGGAGATCCCGCGGAGTATGGTCCGGGATATGCGTCGGAGCGTCTAACAATCATTCGGCGAGGGAGGTACGGCGAGTAGCCTAGTAGCCGGAGTCAACATCAGGTCCAACTCCAAGGTGCGGACGTGCATGTCACGGGAGACTACAGGCGTATAAATACAAACTTGTTATCCCGTTGATTTATTGAGAGACATCTTCCCCAACTACCTGCGCCGTCTGAAATACTATCTCACCCTGTCCTGACCATCAAAAATGGCTACTACACCACAAACCATCTACCTCGCAGCTTGCCAGAAGCACACCCTCTCCACCACTCCAGAGACACTGGAGGCTCTATCCCAGCAATGCCGAAAAGCCTCCAAGCAAGACCCCTCTCCGGACCTGATCCTCTTCCCCGAAGCCTACATCGGTGGCTACCCCCGAGGGGCTACCTTTGGTGCGGCTGTGGGAGGCCGTACTCCGGAAGGTAGAGAGCAGTTCCTGAACTATTTCAAGGATGCCGTTGATCTGGGGGATACCCCCGAGGGCGCCGGGGAAAAGTGGGTCAGGAGAGAACTGGAGGGGCAAGGAGAGGGTGACGTGAGTCGGGTCCGAAGGGGCGATGGTACGCGAGAGCAGCTTGAACGAGTGGCCCGAGAGACCGGCATCTTCATTGTCACGGGATTGGTTGAACGAGCTGGCGGAACGCTTTACTGTGCCGTCGTTTACGTCTGCCCTAAGCTGGGAGGTGAGTATTGTCTATATAACCTGACGCACGGCGACTTTGAAGGGAGAGTAGTAGAAGCTGACATTGTGCTAGTGATTGGAAAACGGAGAAAGGTTATGCCAGTGAGTCTTTCCCCCTGCGATGATGTTTTTCATGCCGGATACGTTGAGCTGAGCTTTTTCCTCAGACAGGAAGTGAGCGCCTGATATGGGGTCAGGGACAGCCATCCTCGCTCCGCGCCGTGACAACCAGCATCAAAGGCGTCCGGATCACGCTCGCAGCCGCGATCTGCTGGGAGAACTACATGCCACTCTTGCGGCATTCGCTCTACAGCCAGAACGTCAACCTCTACCTGGCACCGACGGCGGATTCGCGCGACACTTGGTCGGCGCTCATGAGAACGGTGGCCTGCGAGGGGAGATGCTTCGTCCTGAGCGCGAACCAATGCTTCACGAAACGGAACCAAGCAGGTTGGATTTACGGGGAGAAGTCCGAGAGCGAGGAGTTCGTGTCTACGGGCGGTTCTTGCATCGTGTCTCCGCAGGGAGAAGTCCTTCGAGGGCCGCTGTGGGAGGACGAAGATGGCATGCTGACCGTCGGGGTCGATTTCGATGATTGCGTGAGGGGCAGGTTGGACCTGGACGTGGCCGGGAGCTACTCGAGGTATGGTCGCGCTCCCCACCGGGTTCTTGCCATGGCTTACTAACGTGGTTGAACAGGAACGATGCCTTCAAGTTGACTGTCACCGGACTTGATATCAGCCCCCCCATCTGAAGGTGAATGGCCTCACTCGCCATATACGGTGCTGGCAATAGATTAGATTCGACAGGATGCATTCCGGCGACGTGGCGGTCGTATGATAGATTGTCGACAGTGCGAGAATTCAAGAATGTTGACTGTCGTAGTTGCGTACCTGTCATGCTTGCTTAGTGACGGGGTGATCGGGAATTAAAACCATGCCCTCCATCAACTTCACCCAGGGGCCGCATGCAGCGCTTCAGGCTGCTATTGCCATTTAAGCCTCTTTCTTCAATAGTACACGTGATTTCTGACAGAAGCTGCTCTTAGATGGCACTCCTGTTGTTTACCAGCTTGATGCGCCACCGCAGTGAGACAGCCCGTTGCCGTCCTGGTCCGGTTTGAACGACTTCGCTTGCCGTATCGCAATACACACAAATCCATATGATGCCCATCAACCGATCTGATTACAGTTAGTCCGTCGCACCCGGCACAGGCGCGAGTCGGCGAGGCTCGCAGGCGAAGATACTGAATCTGGTAGTTGGCTAGCTCAAGCGATGCAGGGTCAGGTCCGATGAGGGAAGTTCCTGGACCCTCGTTGGTTGTGGGGTTCGACCAGGGGCTCCCTGCACAAACAACGTCTCGGCCCATGGTGGCGAATCCTTGCTCGCATGCAGCCGGAAACGCCTCCTCCTGGAATGCTCCGTCGATCCCATCTCCCCCCCCCCCCCCTACACACCGACGACTTCGCAGTGAGGAAAAGGAGGC
>JAIMZG010000148.1:0-51149 GCA_020466075.1 Colletotrichum coccodes | reverse complement strand
GTTGCTGACTCCTCTGCGGCCCATATCGACATGGCCCGGAAGATACCGCAGCATCGGATGCCCCCTCCCTAGGCCATGACATGGCAGAGCCTGACAGGCAAGGAGAGAAAAGCAACGATGATCATCATCAAGGCGTTCGCTCACCGTCTCACAGGAACCAAGTCGACCCCGTTCAGGAGGGTTGGCCGATGCCGTGGCGCTAAATTGTGACGCGATGCAATCAGATGCCCTTTTATCACTCGGGGCTCTGTCACTCTCTCGCTCGGAGCTCGAATGCCAACTTATCACTTCGAGGCTGGCGTAAAAGTCTCATGTGTTGCTAGCGGAAAGAACTCGGTCGGCATGGGTTTGGCCTGACATTTGGTGTACGTATCCCACTCGCTCTTGCTCGCTGCTGCCAGGTCTGGCCCCTGTCTCTGTCTCCTCTCCCTGCTTGTCAATCCCTGTTCTGCACATGGCTCCTGCCTGTGTGTGCTTGCCTCATGCGTCCTGCTTTCCGCTTGACCAGTGACAAAGTCGCGCAGGTGCGGATGCAAGTGCGGGTGCAATCTCAATTGGCAAGCGCGAAAAAGCGACTGCAAGTCGCTCTTTCCTCTTTTTTCCCCTTCTCCCTTTCCTAGGACGCTCTGCTCAAAGTACCTTCCGGTGCCTCCCTTCCTCCTGGTCTGTTTGAGATTGAGGCGCCCTTTCCCAGACACACACAGGGCACTACGGGTGCAGGCGCAGGCGCAGGCGCAGGTGGCTCCCCTTTTTGCTCTTTCCCTGTCTGGATGCTTACCTCAGGTACCCGTGTACCTCGGCCCTCAGCCTACGGCGTGCCTGGCCTGCTAGCTCCCATGCGCTTTCCATCACCTCCTGGTCTTCGTGTCTCTTACCTCCCCCCCCCCCCTTCCGCCTCCATTGGCAGGCACCACTGGCATTCCTGGAACCGCTACTAGATATTATTCCCGCTCCCTCGCACTCGCCACGACTCCCAATCTGCATCTGGCCCGTCTTCCGCTCTCCTCTTTCACCTCCCAAGTCCAAGTACCCAGTCATCCCGTCCTTCGTCATTAAATCAACCACTCAGTTCTCCTTTTATTATTATTTTTTTCCCTCTGCCGGCACTGTCAACGGTCACGATACGACCCAGTCCGTCCCCAGTTCAGACCCATCGATCGTCCCTTCCCCCGAACTTCAATCTCGCCTGCTTGTAAACAAGTTTGGTCCTCTGGACCAAGTCCCCTGATTCCTGATTCCCGCCAGTGACCTCACCTGAACGCGCCCATCTTCGCCAAACTTCGCCCACACGCACGCCTACGCACGCACAGTACACCCCCGAAGCGAACGAAAGTCTCGCTCACGGCCGCGCCCACCACCACCACCGAGAGCCACCGCTACAGCTCTCGCTACTCCGTACCTCTACCGCTGCCGTTGCCGCAAAGCAAGGCACCGCACCGCATCGTCCCAAACCGCAATCCACTGCCAGTCGGTTCGCCCTGCTCGCTGCTCGCTTGCCTGCTTCCTGGTCCGACAATCGTGAAGCAAGCCCCGGCCTGTGGAAACTCGAACCATAGTTGAGACTGGACGGCCACCTCGACGAACCTTTTTTTACGCAGGGATCACGCTGAACCCAAAAACCAAAACAAACACGATGCCCACCTCTCTCGACTCCTCTCGTCCCATCATGGCACCCTCAGTACGTCTCCCTCAGCTCGGCTCCTGATCTTGTCTTATTTCCCACTCGCTCTATCTACCTACATCTGTCTTACGTCCGTCTGTTCTCGTCTGCTCCGCCTCACTCGCTGTAGCCTTTTTTGCCTTTTGTCGCTCTTGGGCGCCGCAACTCCCGGCTCTAATCTGCACCCACTTAGCCGATCTTGTTGCCCCGACCTCCCGCTCCTCATACCATAGTCCCATTTACCTCATCTTCTGCCTCCCTTGACTCCTATCCACTCTCCTCCTTTCACACTCGCCCAAGATGACTGCCGTTCTGACAGAAAGTCCCTCTCAGGTGCGTACCTCTGTGCGATACAGCACCTACAGCATGGCGCCCTCATTCGCCAACACCGTCCAGACCACCGACTCGGCCCACGCCGAGATCACCGACATCGCGACCGGCCTCGACCGCATGGAAAACAAGGCTCTGAGCTCTCAAAGAGTCACCCTGAGCGAGGAGAAGAGCGCTAACCTGAGCAAGCTGGCGCTCGGTGCTAAGCTGGAGCGTGCGTTGGACCGGAGGATGAGCAGCCAGGACGCCGTCATGCGCCCACGTGGCAAGACCTTGACCGAGAAGCCTGCTCAGGCGGCATAGGAGGTTGCTGAACAAGCTTCTGCCGCGAAGCAATGGCCATGGCAGGCCGTTTCCCCCGCATCAGACAATCAAACAGCACAAGAGTCGGAACCAACCCGTCATGGATGATTTCCAACATGGAGAGAGGATCGCGGCGTTGGAAGCCAGACGAGTAAACGATGGGTTCGGATACACACCCTCACGGACACTTCCGTTGCACAACACGCATGACGATGAGGCAAGGCCGATGACATGCCTCCGAATGGAGGCGAGTAGGAATAATGGGACAGGGTCTGGGACTGGCCGCCGTGGAAACAATCAAGCTGGCAAATGCTTTTTTTGATTTGTTGGGATATCCAGAGGATGGCCAGAGCAACCGACGCAATGATGGCATCCCACGCATAGTTTTTAAATGGTTTTACTACGATGCTCCGGCTGCGTTACATATTTCCGCACCCCAAGGCATCAATTGCACAGGCATCGGATTACGGCGTGGGTTTCCTTGACTAAACTGGGGGGGGTCTAGGTTTTGATACATGTGGTATACTAGAAATGCTGAATGACCGATCTGCCCGCGACGAAGCTTTCCGAGTCCCACGTGAACTGGTCTCTGCGCGGTTAATCTGCGCGGTTAATCTGCCCGGTACTAGCTCCAGAGGACTCATGCGCAAGAGGGCGTTGCGATGCCCACGTTAAATGCAACCGCGGGGTCATGATCTGTCCTCTCGGTCCCCCGCCGCCGCTGACTATGACGACTCAGCTCGGGTCTCTATTCCTTTCGGACCAACTCCTCTCCCTGCCTGACGACTCTCGTGGGTATTCTGGTTGGCGAGAACAAAGACACAGCGCCGCGTGTCCCAAGGTCCGCCTCCGTCCGTGACTTCATGTCGAAACTCCTGACCACGTCCTCATCCTCAGGCGTTGTCCTTCTTCTCCAGGCGGGCCTCGATGTCCTTGTACTGGGCAACGAGCTCGCCCTCCTCGCCCTCGTACTCGAGCGCCTTGCCGACCCACTCCCTCGCCTCCTCGAGACGTCCCATCTCCATCAGGCACCGCCCACGGCGCCACCACGCCTTCGCGTTGCCGACCTTGCGCGCCTCGACGCTGGCCTCGGCGTCGACGGAGCCCTCGGCCCACTGCTGCAGCGCCATGTGCGCCTGCGCCCTATTCGCGTACAGCCCGGAGACCTCCTCGCGGACGAGCTGGGAGGGTTCCCAGAGGGGGCGGGTGAGGCCATCTGCAGGCCCAGGGTGTAGAACTTGATGGCCTCGGCGTACTTCTTCTTGTGGAACTCGGCGTTGCCGCTGTCGCGGAGCTTGGAGACGTTGGCGGAGCGCTTGGGGTTCACGGGCATGGGCGGCGGGGGGACGCCGTGCGGGCCGGTGGTGTCGGAGGTGACGAGGGAGCGGTGGAGGGCGTTTAGTTGGGCGAGCTCGGCGGCGACGGTGCGCGAGGCGGAAGTGGGGGATGAGATGGCTTTGGATTGGGGGTCTATTTGGAGGGAGAGGAGGTCGAAGTGCGTGAGTTCGGACATGCTGGCGGGTCGGTGGTTGCGGTCGTAGACGCGCGGACGTGTAGATGTGGTTGTTTGGTGTTATTGAAGCCGGGGAACGCGCAGAGTGTCGGGTGTTGAGGGAGCCTGCTGGTGATCGCCTCGGGTATCTATATCGTGAAGCAGTGGTGAAGGTGGTTGCGATCGTGGAGGAGGGACGTGGAATCGTGGTGGTGGTCGGTGTCGTTGGCGGAGGCGGATTATTGCCAGCTGGTCGATCCCGGGTTGGGCCCCTTCGGGGGCGACTAGAGGACACTTCTCTGGAGCTGATCCTTATCGTGTCTGAGCGTGCAGGTCGCGTCACGTGCTGATAGCGTAAAGATGGGCTTGAATAGTCCCCGTCTGGAGAGAGGGTACCCACCACGCCACTTCCCTCGCCATCGGAGTTCACTTCTCAAACGCGGTACCACTTTGAACACCTAAGACGTTGGGTTTTGCTAGTGATGTCATCTCTCTTATTACTGCAACGTTGTCGATGGCTTATTTGGGTCTTGAAGAAAAGCAGCGGAGATGGAAGTCCGAGCTCCTTGATTGACTCTTTCTATGGTCGACTGCGACGAACCCATCTGCACGTACCCATGGTATGTTTAGGCAGGGCAATGTAAGGAATTGGAAGACGGGCTGGGTGGGTTTTGAAAAGCTAGTTTTGTTTGTCTTCTCACAAGCCTCTCGGTCAAGGAAGAGCGGGAAACACAGCACAGAAAATGCGTGTGCAAGTCATTGTGCTTTTTTTTGTTTGAACAAGTTGCCAACACAGTTTCCAGAGTGAGATTCCAAGTCGAAGCTACGGTCACCAAGTCTCTGACACTCTGACCGATACAAGCTTCTGGGGAGCCGGACTTGGGAAAGACAGTGGCAGCGAATTGGAACTTTATGATTACCTCATGCGTATATCCAACAGGGATCTTCATGCTAACCTAGGCCGAGGTATATCTCTCGAGAGCGAAAGACATCTGCGTTTTTGATTCCCTTCCTACTCTCCAGCGCTCTTCCGTCCGTCCACGCCATCTGACCAGGCCTTAGAACCAACTTGAAGTCCTTATTTAGAAGAAACGTAGTAAGTGGTGCCGAGCAGTTCAGGTGAAGACCGGGCAATGATGCGGCCATGGATGGTTAGGGTCTCTATGGACTCTGGCCAGAGCAGGGCCCAGGAAACCGAAGCTGGTATCTTTTGTATTGATTATCTTTCATGTTGAATTAAATCCCTTCGACTTTAATGTTGAAAGAACGCGTTTGTCGCTGGGTGTTAAGGGAAGCATCGGACCTGCTGGCTTACATCTTCCCCTGGCTCGACGGTCGCCGTCTACCTCCGAGTGACTCTTGGCCAAGGGGCCCTTGCATGACCAACCCAAGATGTTCTCCGATTGATCTCATGCCTTGCTGTAGTATGATTTGTTTAGCCCCTTCTCGACTGCAGCAATCTGCAACGCCAACGGCAGAGAAAATTGCCGGCAGTACATGAAGCTGCCCGTCATGTACCAAACCCGGGCACGCCAGTCGCCCTCCACCACTAGACAATAGTCAGTACCGTTGTGCCCAAAGTTGGACGTGCCAGACTCACCCCTGAACGCTCCTGTTCATCGTCCAGACCCCCGAACCCGTCCAGTTTCTTAACCACATCAGGCCCGAGCAGTTTATCAATGGTCGTGATGTTGTTTTCGAATCCGGTGGCCAGCACCACCACATCCGCCTCCAGCTTCGTGCCGTTTGCCAACGTCAGGCCATCAGCTTGGAACTCCTTGACCCCCTCCTCACATTTCTGGATCTTGATCTTGCCATCGACAATCATCTGGTTCGCTCCCTGATCAATGTAGTACTGCCCCCCCTTGATGAGCTGATAATCCGCCAGACCGTACCCATCATGCCCTTCCTTCAGCACCAGTCCAGCCTTCTTGAGCCCATCGTGGACCGCCTTGTCGTTCTCGGCCATCGCCTGCGTCAGCCCAATGCTCATGGTCCGGATCAGCGCCAGTGGGATCGCGTTCCCGACCATGTCCGCCTCCTCTGTGCTCAGCCCCTCCATGTTCCACAACGAAAGCATGAAGTCTCCCACGACTCCCGCGAGATGGAGTATATCGGGTGCCGCTGAACCATCGTCACCTCCTTCGCCCCGTGCGCGACAAAGTCTGCCGAGATGTCGTGGCCGCTCGTGGCGCACCCGATGACCACCACTCGCTTTTTCTGCACATCAGGGATCTCGGCGGCGGTCTTGTGGTGCTTCGAGTGGTAGATTTGCCCTTTGAAGGACCCCTCTCCCGGGAAGTGAGGGATCTTGGGCTGGTCGCCATACACGCCCGTGGCCAGAACCACATGGCGCGCCGAGATTGTCCGCGGTCCCTCCGGCGTCCGGATTTCGACCCGGTACTTTTGGGCCTGCTCGTCATACGTCGCCTTTGTGACCTCCGTGTTGAAGGCGATATCGAGACCCATGAGCTGCCCGTAGTGCTCCATGAACTCGGCGACCTTGTCCCCGGTCAGGAACCGAGGCCAGGTCTCGGGGATTTTCATAAAGGCCCAGTGGTCAGTGTAGGTCGGCGTGTGAAGGGTCACGCTTTGGTAGCGTTCTCGCCACGAGTCGCCGAGACGGGCGCTCCTCTCTACGAGGCGGGTTTTGATGCCCATGTGTTGGAGGCGCGCACCGAGCATCAAGCCAGACTGGGCTGTTGCGAGTCAGTCAGCGGCCCGACGAAGTGCTCTGATGATGACTTACCAGCGCCAACAATCAAGACCTGGGTGTCTTCCCCCTCTTCAGAACCTGCATCGCCATTGACGCCGTTGGCGACGGGTGGACATGGCGAAGGAAATGAAGACGACTTCTGCGCCTCGGCCTCTTTTTGAAAATTGAGCTTCTCGAGCTGCGTAAACACGGTCCACGCCTTCCACTCGTCCTTGCCGACGTTTCCCAGCTTCAGCAACCCCTTGCCCTCGCCGTGCGGAGTCTTGAATGTGAATCCGGACTGGATCCAAATCATCCCGCCAAAGTCGAGGAGAAGCGGCTTCAACCCGCCAATCTTGCTGGTTTGCAGGTCGGAGAGGCCATGTTCTGCCGAGGTCAGGTACTTGCCGATTTTTTCTTGGCCTTGTTTGCAGGTGAAGTCCCATGACAGTGCGACAATGTCCCTCCACCAGCAGTTGTCGATGAACAAGTCCGACAGGTCACCAAAGGACTTTTCGCCGAACCGGCGCTCGAGTCTCGCAAGCCAATCGGCGCAGACCTTTTCAGCATCGACTTGTTCTTTTTCGACCCCTTCCTGCAAGGCCAGGACTGGGATCTCCGGGAGCCTGGTGCCGTCCATATTTGAAGCGTTGAGTTTCCGACGATGGAGGATTCAGTCGAGAAAACGTCAGAGTTCGTTCCATGTAGCGTGTCACTCATGTTAACAGGGAAGACAGGGGTACATATGAGAGTCAGATAGCGTCAGATAGCTTAACTCTCCAGTGTCATCCCATCAGGCAATTCCAGCAATCCCACCGGTCCGCCCAAAGCCGCCCTGCCGACCACTCAGAGACAGGCTTCGTCCTCCAAGTCCGGACGATGGTCGCCGACCGGACACATTGAGGTTACTATCCCTGAAACCTAACGCCGGTAGAGCCTCTCAAAGATGGTTTAGATGATCAGATAAGATCGTCCCCACCCATTGAATTCGCGCAGATCGACATGACGCCCCAATCAGAGTCTCGGGCGGTAGCAAGACCTTGCACATCTGCCGGGATAACTGCCTGTAGAGCAATTTGTTTACCTAAAGTTTATGGGTGAGGGGTGACGAAAAAGCTTTGCGGGTGCAGTGGGCAGATTCAAAATGAGTGCGGAAGTTACCTCGGAATTATCATCCGCGGGCACCCGATTTTGGCGCTTATTTCGCGAGGGGCGATGGAGGCACCTGGAACCCCTCTTCTGCTGAGCAACACACGGTTGCTCTCTTGGGTGGTCGGTGTCGGAATCTAAGATCGATTCGATAGCGATTCTAGTGTAAGTGGATGGGCATCATGTTATCACACAATGGTCATGCTCGCGGCACCAATACGGGGTGTCCGCTTTTCCTTGTGTGTGTCTTCCACAATTTTTTTGATTCTTGAGTCCTGAAATACTATTCTGCCGAGCCCCAACCACACTGGGCCATTTTAGGACAGCGAAGTCTTATGAACCCATGGAGATTGACCGTACTTCAACTTGTGCCGGGAAACTCTCTTGAATGGACACACCAGCCATTCACGCCTGTCGGCAACCTATTCGTATCTATTCAGTCGAAACTAACTCAGATCACCTCAAGCATAGTAAGAGTATTCCGACGCAACGTGATGCATGGGATATAGCAAGTTCGAAAACAACACAGAAGGGCGAGCAGAACATGTCAAGATGGATGAGGGTACCTATTTTCCGTCAGCGTAGCCCAGTTTGTCAAACTTGCTTTATCTATCTGAAGAGCATCACTATATTCCAAAAGAGAACACCCATATGGTAAGAGCCTGGAGAGGTCTCATCCATTTGCGTACATCACCCATCATCTGCTAGTTTGAGGCAAGGAAAGCTTAATTTGAAGGGGTCGCGGCAAGGCTCTCGGGCCTATATATACTGGCAGGCCAAGCTGATTTGTTGGCCGTCACCCTGATCACACTTTTGATAGAAACCCATCATTTCAAAGCGCAAAATACTTATTGAGAGCTTGTCCCTGGTTGTGTAGTGAGTGTCTGCTTGCTTCCCAAATTGTAGGGTTCCAGTGTATGCTCTTTCGTGGTGCAAGGGAGGATGAGAAGGAAAGTTGAGTTACAAGGGCAATTCAATATCACTGCAACACTTCCAGTTCACACTCTTCGAAGAAACCCTTGTTTCATACCTTGCCTGGCCTCAGGGTAACTGCCCCCTTATTGACAGTAATAGGACCGGCAAAAAGCCGAGTTTGGGAACAAGGACTTAGCTCAACCGTTGGCCCGGTCCGATTCTGAATCACTTCGACCGGTGCACGTTCAGCTATAAGAGGACCGATTCTTTTTGTTAAAAAATACTATCAGAGGCCCTGTAGAGTTGGAGTTCGTGTGAACAACTTTATCGCAAGCATGGTGATTTCCCATTACAACTGTGACCAAGTTTAGACGCCTGAAAGACCTATTGTTACCCAAGGATAAATCTACACATGGTTCAGCTTGCTGCTGGCGTGTTGTTTGAAGCTTTCATAGCGAATAAATTCCATAGTTCTGGGCTTGCATGCTTGCGATACTTAGTTCGCGCTACTCTACAAAGAGACATCGTTCCTTGATGTTCGTGTGGATACATTCACCATATCATCTACCTTCGCGCAACTTGGTGCATCCTAATTCACTAACCATGCTTCCAATACCATGGAATCCATGTTGGAATTAAGTGCACTTATGCAGCCTCTCAGCTATCACGTTAACCACACCTTCACAACGGCGTCCCGAACTGAACCCCCTAACTTGCAACATCAATCATCAAGGTGGGTAGAGGTAGCGCCCTCTGTAGGTGATTTATTCGGCGTTGACTTTCCCGAGACTCGTCCCAACGGGTCTGTGATTCCATTTACAATGAAAACGAGAAGTCATCATGCCTGGTGTCGCCTCCCAATGTACCGACGGACTAGTTGTCCGACAATTTCTCAAACTAATGCTGGGCAGTTTGGGTCGGCAGCTGGGAAGTGGCTAGCGTCGACATGGGTGAAAGCGAATCAGAAATCGCCATATGCACTATTCTAGCATCTGAAGTCGCCATTTCCGGCTCGACATTCCTGGTCCGCTTCGACCTTCGCATCCGAAAGACCGGCTCGACCTTCTCTCCTGATAACCATATCAGCTGTCCGCTACAGAGACAATGTGGACGTGATGTGAGAGGGTGCGATATAAAGCAGCGTTTAGTATGTCTTGTTTTCGTGTCTACTTCCTCTCATTGCATTGTCTATTCTGTAGTTACCGCGTTTGTTCTCAGGCTTGTTGTAACTAGAACCAGCTCTACTCTCGGAGGGCAGGTCCCAGGTTTCCACAACTTCATCTCGGATAAGACATAAATATGGACGTCACACAACCTCTCGACATCACCCAAGCATCAATCAGTCAGTTACTGCATGCCCTATCCATGACCAAGCTTACGAGCGTGGATCTCGTGGCGCGCTTCCTGCATCGCATCGGAAAATATGATCATCGCGGACCTACATTCAACTCAATCTGCATCCTCAACCCCAGCGTCTTCGATGAAGCGCAGGCATCAGATGACTACCGAGCCTCCGGTCGTCCCGCAAGGGCGCTTGAGGGTATCCCATTCACGGTCAAAGACAGTTATCAAGTGAAGGGCCTCACTGTCGCTGCCGCGTCGCCCGCCTTTAAGCATCTTGTCGCATCGTCCGACGCCGCTGTGGTTAAACTTCTCCGCGCCGCCGGCGCGGTACTCATCGGAAAGACCAACATGCCCCCTATGGCCGACGGTGGAAGCCAACGGGGCCTCTACGGGCGATCGAGCAGCCCATACAACCCCGAGTACCTGTGCACCAGCTTCGCCTCCGGTTCGTCGTACGGTTCCGGAGTGGCCACCACGGCATCTTTCGCCCCTATCGGTCTCGGAGGCGAGACTGTCTCGTCAGGACGAGCGCCAGCCTCACACAATGCGTTGGTGGGATACTCGCCGTCAAGAGGCGTCATTCCGTCTTGCGGTCATTGGCCGCTATATCCGACGTGTGACGTCGTGGCGCCCCATACGAAATCCGTCGCTGATATGCTAGCTCTGTTGAATGCCATTGTCTCCGATTGTGCACAGCCAAGAGGGGACTTTTGGCGCGAGCAGACCGTTGTCCCTATCCCTCGCAGCTCCAACGTCCGCCCCGAAGACTACTTGTCTCTCATGGACCCTGATGCACTGAGAGGAAAACACATCGCGGTTCCCAAGTGCTACATCGGAAAGCGGACCTCGTCTGGGTACTCTGCGGTCTGCTCACAAGCCACTCGGAGGCTGTGGGAGCAAGCTCGAGGTGATCTTGAGGCGCTCGGAGCCAGAGTCACCGAGACTGATTTTCCGCTGGTCGAAAACTACTCCAAGCAGATCTTTCCGGGACAGGCTGCCAACGTTCCCGGTATCCCTAGCACGTGGCTTGACACCGAACGATGTCAGATGATTGCAACCGCCTGGGACGACTTTTTACGGTACAACAACGACCTAAACTGTCCCCGCCTGGCAGTCGTCGACTATCGTCAGATCAACCCCGACTTTGCCCCAATGGATGATAGATCGGAGCACACTGAGCAGCAAAACCATGTGCGCTACGCAGAGATGATGGACTTCATCCGCAATCGACCCAGTTCGATTTTTGATCTCCCTGGATGTGCGGATGCGCTGGTTGCGCTTGAAGAAGCTCGCAAGCGGGACTTGGACGACTGGATGGATGCGAACAGCTTCGATGCTATCGTCTTTCCGACAAACGGTGACATCGGGCGCGCGGACTCGGAAAGCAATCGTGAATCCTTGGCACACGCCTTGCAGGATGGAGTGAAGTACTCGAACGGCAACCGCGCGTTGAAGCATTTGGGCGTGCCGGCCATCACCGTGCCGATGGGGACGCTCGCCGACAAGAAGATCCCTGTCGGGTTGACGTTTGCCGGCAAGGCGTGGAGCGACAGCGAGCTGTTCCGATATGCTTTTGCGTATGAGGCCGCGACCAACCGCAGAGAGAGTCCCCCCCTAGCGCCGCGTCTGGGCACCGATGTTCTCAGATCGGAGCCAGCTACGCTGAAAGGGACTGGGAACCTTGCGCTGGTCGTCGCTCAGGTGGATGTGGAAGCAATTTCGACGGAGGGCTCAGAGTTTCGCAAAGTCATCGTTCGTGGATCTATAACACTTGGCAGCGCGTCATTGAGGATTGAAGGAATAGAGGTCTATGTCGACGGGGACTTGACAAGTACACTCTCGCTCACGGACGATCAATGGGCGTGGTCAGGAAGGCTAGAACGAGAAAAGGTCAAAGACCCATATCCGGTTCCGGCCAAGCTTGCCAGAGATCAGTTCATGATAGTCATGGTAGCTCGGGCCTCGAACGGGAGATCGACCGGGCGCTTAATCATGGTCAACTGACATGCGTTGATCACCGGACAACCACATCTCCATATGAGCATCAGATCACTGTCAAAGTCGAGGCGAATTTTTGAAAAAAATGAATGACTCCATTTCTTTCTAGTCCCTTTCTATAAAGTATATACATGTATCATAAACATTCGTTTGCATCATTTCGTGGTATCTTGACGTGAGCAACCTGTGCTATTGCGCGTTCACTGAACAGCGACGGAAAGCTTGCCGGTACCGTAGGCAATGTTCTCGACAGGAAGGTCGGACAGGACCTTGACGCTGCCGAGGCCGCTGGGGCAGGAGGCCTGGTTGCTGACGGCCAGGTCGAGGGTGCAGACCTCGTCGACACCCCAGGTGCAGGCAGAGTTCTGGATGTTGTAGAGAACGTGGTTCTTGGCCACGAAGCTGTCGGGCTGGGCGAGGCAGGAAGACAGGTAGTTCATGCTGTTGGCGGCAGAGAGGGCCAGCTTGCCGTCCTTGAGCAGGTGCTTGCACTCGCTGGCGGGGACGGTCTCCCAGTCCATGGCGACGCCGCCACCCTGGGTGGGGGCGTCGGTGGCAGACTTGCCGGTGCTGAGGTAGTTCCAGGCATCGTAGGAGATGTCGAAGGCGCCGCCGGACTGATCGATGCGGAGCAGGTTGACGCTGCGGTCGCCGTTGGAGACCTTGACACAGATGTCGTCACAGCCGACAGAGCTGGGCCAGTAGGCAACACGGTTGATGTCGATCTTGCAGCCAAGGACACCGATGGAAGAAGAGAAGGCGTCGTGGGGCGTCATGCTGGATGAGCCGGACTTGCCGGCGTCCCGGATCGGGATGGAAGCGGCCGAAACCAATGTGGCCGAAGCGGCAAGGAGGGTGGTCAAAGTGGTGGAGAACATCTTGACTGAATTTGTGAAAGTGTGGGTTTCTTTCCGAAAAGGACTGTGTGTGGTTTGGCGGGCTGTTGAGTAGCTCTTGTTGGATCTGAGGCTGATGTCGTCAAAAAGACAGAATGAGTGGGCTTGCAAAGGAGTGAAGCTGCTGATTGAGCGTTCAAAGGACAGATGCCTGATGTGTGAGCTTTCGGGGCCGGCCGAGGGAATGACTGGAGAAAAAGGGAAGAGAAGGGTTGAAGAGGGAGTGTAAGGATGGTGGTGGTGATCAGAACAAGAACACCCCAGACGGCGATGAAGCTGGGGGGTTATATACCAAAATGGCATCCCTACAAGAGACGGGACGAACACGCTAAATCATCAGCCGGAAACATGAGATGTCAGTTGCACGTGCTGCCAGTCGGTGCCTCGCCCTTCGGTCCATCTACGGAGGCCCACGTAGCAGGCGCTCTGTCCCCACAGACGCCGCAATCCTCGACGGCGACATTGCGCTGGACCTGGATGCTTTGAGCCAGAGGGAGGGAAGTCCAAATGGGCCGAACGCGCGTGTCTGGAGAGTGTCCGCAGGTATTCAAGTCGAGTCACTCGACGAATCCCAGCGACCCACAGGGCGAGTGTTGGCAAGCCGGGCTCGTTGGACAAATCAAGGCCTGCCATGAATCTGACAGCCAAGGCTGTGGAACCTCTGGAGTCATGTTCCCCTCACCCCGGGCTGCGGTGCTACGGTTAGAAACAAAGTGACAAACTTAACTTTCCGTAGCCCTAACAGGGGGGGAGGTGATGAGAAACACCACGCTAGGCAAGGAAGACACATCGAGTTTGTGGCATTGTGAGTTCAGCAAGCCAAAAAAGTTCAGCCAACGTTGGAAAAAAAGCCAGTAGGAAACAGTGGCTAAGCCCCAACGAGGAAAGGAGGGATGAGACCAGTCAGGGGCTGAAAATCGCTCATGGGTCGCCAAGGGGATCGAATTAGGTTTGATGACAGGAACAGTCCAGGAACCGAACGCTGTTTGGCTCTCGTCAAGGCCTAGTCAAGGCCCAAGGACCCAAGGGAAAGCAGGCCAAGGGACCGGTACATCGGCAGGGCGACAGCCACGACCCATGAGCGGTACGGGAGTTGTTAGCGCCGTTCCTCTCGGAGTCCTGAAGGAGGGTTGGAGAGGGGCGGCCAAGGGCCGAGGTGACCTTGGGCTGACGGGTGATGCAGGTACAACGTAACGTACGTGAACCTGGGCGTGCCGCCAAACGGGAAAACGCAACAAGACTGGGTCGAAAACGCTTTTCGAGGGAACCCGACGCCACGCGGTTCCAGCCCTGACGCTTGACTCGGCGCGGAGGCGCGGGCGGGTCACCCGCGAGGGCCGAAGGGGGCTCGGCCGTCGACCTCTGGCCAGTCGGAAGATGAGGATTCGCAACTAGAAACGAGCCACGAGTCCACGACATGCGTAGCGCTGCAGCGATCGACAGGGCGAGCTACGCTACGCTGCTAGTTTTTCACAAGATGGTCCCACAAGGCTCCAATCCCTGAAGCGGTTTGCCAGCTTTTTTTTTGGGCTGCTTGCTTTTTGTGCCTCTTCCAAGCACGGCAACAGTCTTGAGGTTCCCCATCGAAACCATCCATTTCGTACCGAAACTATGGACCACGGGCACACAAAGTTGGTACTGTCGGCGGGCGTGTCCGCTTTGCCAACCATGCCAACTCCCACAAGTTCCCCTCTTTGCCATCCCCTTGGCCCTCCGGGGCAAACTTCCTTACGGGTCCGTGACGGCCAGTTGGCGTCATGTCGGCAAACTCTTGGAGGGGTAGACGTGTTCTGGCCAGAAGTGCTTGCAGCTGGTACCCATCTAGCTGAGTTGCTGTCGTGTGCCAATCGGAGACTCGCTTTTGTAAGAGGGACGAGAGTGAAATGATAGCCGCTACTTTTAGGTAACAGAAAAGTCTCGCCGACGCTCACCGTGACGGCGGCAAAACCGTATGCCACCGGTTGGAGCGTAGCATCTTTTGAATCATTTTTTCTCAACAATGCTTTGTAACAACTGGTGCAGGGTTTTCCTCCTCTCGTTCATACCCTCTAGAAGGTCCGCAATGGACCTTTGTCCTGAGCGATTTTATGTCCGTACCTTGCCTGATCGCGGCAACATGCCGAGGACCGAGGAGGAGGCCTAGGCCGTTCACAGCTCACGGCTCACATCACCGCGCATCCGCGGACAATCCTCCGCTCCAGACTTCGCTCACCATGATTCAGTGCTGACCTGGCAATTACGGGCGCTGTCGGCGGAGTGGCTTAGTCATGTTTCTCTAGGGCTCCCCTCGGGTTGATTGTTCTTCCCTTGAAGCGAGTCACCGACGAGCTGAGAGACTCTGATGGCAGGGCCCATGACTCATCAGCGACTCCCGACATTCCGATATTGGTTGGCCCTTGGTACCGTTGATTGCCGGATCCGGAACGGAGGGCGACCTGCACCAAAGGCCAAAATATCTAATTGAATACGAGCACTCATTAGAGTTTTAGCAGAGAGGCACGTCTTTTCGAGCGATCCTGTTCTGCATAATTTGAGCTCCATTATGGGTACAAAACAAAATACGTTCTGTCTGCATGTCGAATTCCGGACCGGGTTGATGGAGGCACATTCCAGCCAGCCTTGTACGGCATTCAACACTCGATGGTCAACCGGATATTTGACCCTGCGCAGCAGACTTCTAAACCCATGTGTCGTACTTCGTCTCATCACATGGCGAACATTGTTTAAGCTCTTGAATCAAATTGAAGGCTTGTAATCCACTTCAGGTGCACGATGCAACGGCGGCTTTCAACTCCGTTACATCAAGGCCTGTCTCCTGGTGCACCTTCTCATCCCTCAGGGTGAGAAGGCCAGAGATGAATGAGAGTCGCCCTTCACACCCACTTCCCCACACACCGGTGCCCAACCACTGCTGATCTCACTCTGTGCCACGAACGCCTGACACTCGGCCCACGGTTCGTAATGACGTGTTGTAGAAAATGGATTACATGGTCATTTGCTTGCTGCCGCACGCTTCAAAGAGAATGAGAAGAATTCTCTCGACCGACAAGCACAGTGAACATACGTCAATCTTGGACTATGAATGATCAGTCCTGCCTTCGGAACACTCTCTTGAGACGATGATCCTCCCCTCCGATCGTTTCTCCCCGCGATTAACACTTTACGCTATGGTTAATATCACTTCCCGTGAAGAGTAATAGCCTACTTACGGATATACAGTGACTGTATGTCAGCAAACAGACTTAGGTTGAGATTACCGAAATGGTCCTACCGACACTTTGACCCCTTACCAAAGGCATCAGCTGCCCGGTGTGCCCTTGAAGTTGCGTCATTCCTGCGGGCGAAGGAACGCAACGGGATGCCCGACAACACTCGCCCATAACCCGCCCTGTGTATGCACAAATGAATGGCCTCAGCAGGCGAAAAATCCCGGATCGAACATACAGAGACGTGTTACGCCTTGGGTTACTCGTGCTGTTCTTGCTGTCGAGACCCACCGGCTTGCTTCATCCGTCTGTAGTAAGTCGAGGCGTAGCAGGCGTCATGGACATGAAGAACGAGGTAGTGAGCTGCATAATTGGGAGCAAAGCTGGTCGAGCGTAGTTAGAAACCACAGCTATTATAGAATGGACCACAACTGCACCAAATGCGAATAGGAGCAGTGCCCTTTTCGCAAATATTAACAACGATTTCCCTTTTCGAGACCCAAGTAAGTGCACACTTCATGTTGACTTGTGCTTTGGTTTCCAAACACAAATGTTGCTGCAGGCCCTTGAGCTGGATTCGCGTATAGTTACTCACACCAAAGCTTGGGCATCTTGAACGTCCTTACTATTGACCGAATGATCCGACGATAACTTCAGTCAATCCCATTGTACAACAAGGTCCGTCAACAAGCTAATACAGCAGCGTTCTAAGTGGCCAGCTGTGAATAAGGTGCCGTTCGGACGTGAGTCGAACATCAACTATCCGTAGTGATGGCGGATGAACGCCCAAAATAACATAAAGGATGACGCTGAATCGTGAGATTAAGTCAATCGGTAAACATGTTTGCTTGATTTTATATCTCAATGTCACGGTTGTTTCCACTCAACACGGGTTGTTCCTGATCCAGCATCAATGACAGTGCGGTGCCAAAATATCGCCCCTTGGCCAACACTGTCCACTAAATGAGTGTATAACCGTGACGCAGTTGTCATCTTGGAAACTATCGTTGAATCAATCAATTTTTTCCCTCTTTTGAAAACGGCAGAAGCACTGTATGATGATTGATAACGTCTAGTAAACCAGTTGCTGGGGTTCTCACGAAGGCTCCAGGCTCAAATCAATGCAGTCCACTCGCCTTATGTATGGCCTTAGCGACCATAGAATAAACTCAATTTCGCTCTCGTATGGCTGAGATTGAGTGGTTCTTAAGTTATTCTTAAGAGCTCAAAGTACGATCTCTTTGTGTTCCTGATATTCATCCTTCCCGAATCTTACTCTAGCCTTGATTTGCAAGCAGAACAACGATCAATGAACCGACGGCAGCCAATTATCCCGAAAAACGACTCAAAACTTAATCTTTTTTGCTTGCTTCCCTCTACAGGCTCCTAGACCTTGACATCTAGTTGATTGTGCTAATGGCTGTCGCCGCTTGCTGTATCTCTCATGCGAGCCTTTTAGTCATGCATAACGAGAGTTGCCACTCAGGACGGAGCGGAGTTATTGCTCCGAAGTAGCCACCATTTCCAAACAGACCACCGTCGGTTGCTCCACACTTAACGCATTGCTCGTTGCGGTGTAGAGCGCATATGCGTGAAGACGTGTACACTTACTTGCGAAGACTGTCACTCGGGACCAATGTGAAAGCGAGGCGTTTGGTAGGCTGAATGCTGAGACTCACCCCGACGAATAAGGCAAGTTTTGGCTTGTGGGAAGCATGAAAGCTTGTCATGAGCCTGATGCTTGCAACACTATCGGGCATCATGTCCAAAAATTATATCTCCGTAAGCACTGGAGGCAGCGACATCGGCTTTTCCCAATATAGTACGCGACATGCATGTTTGGCCTTGACGTGCCCCCCACACCTAGAGTTCAAACACACAATCTCCTCCAAGGTTGACGGTGAAGGAGCGGGAAAAGCCAGATGTGTTGGAAATTCCTTACAACGTCCCCTCGCCAAAGCTTTCCTCTAGCAGCACCGCGGCCGCGACTCCAACTTTCGAGTCAACATTGATCCGATGCTATTTCGAGACCTGTGATTCAGGAACGACAACTCTTGTCTCGCCCAGCCCCTCGATTGTCTCCTTGGCGTCTGTTGCATGTCGTGAACGGATTTCGATGCACTAGCAGTAGGAAATCCCATGAGTGCATGGAACTCAGATTTGGCCTTGTCGATGGGAAATGCGCTCGACATTTCGTTTGCAGTATTGGCATAGCGTTTCGATAAACAATATTGATGTCTTGTTCCAGCTTTGTAGTCCCACTGTGCAGTTCTTTGGGCACTGGTCTGTTCTCAGAGCAATTGACTTGTCTCGGCATTTCTACCCTTTAACTTCAAATTTCCTACGCACAATGCATAGTTCCTGGATCGTGTGCTTCCCTGTCGTTGGATGAAATTGATGAGATGAGAATAAGCTTAATTGGAGAGTAGGTGCTTATAGGTGTTGGCGTCAACAGTACTAATGGGTCCTCCGAAAACTGCCATCTCGCTATCTTTGGCAGGCTTCCAGGCGTCCGAAACGAGCCCAACAATTTCGTGTCCACCCGGGTTGGCTACATTTCTTGTATCGTATTTGGCATTTGTCAGTTACTTTGATCTAAACAAGGACAGCAGGTGTAGGGAAATCTCTGTATTGGAATCTGTTGTATTTTTTGGGGCAACAGTAACTCTCTCCTTCTGCAAAGCAACCGAATATTGATACCTCTTTTCCATTGACCTGGATCACGGACCGATCACCTCGGGGTTCATGGCGCAGAAACCGTGGAAGCACAACCGCATGCCGCGCCCTAGAGCGAAGAATCTACGCCGTCTCGTTACATTGCCGTCTAATCTACGGGGTCTACCTTCTTAACAACCTTGGCCGGGACACCAACTGCAACCGAGTAATCAGGGATGTCTTTGTTCACGAGAGCCCCGGCGCCGATCGTGCAGCCCTTGCCAATCTTGACCCCCGGCAGCACCGTGGCGTTTGCTCCGATCCAGCAGTCATCGCCGATGGTGATCGGCTCAGCGTACTCGATGTTGTCTCTTCTTGACTGCAGGCCCGTCTCGTGCGTTGCCGTGATGAGGCTGACCCCCGTCGCGAACAAGACTCTGTCGCCGATGGTGACCTGGGCACAGTCGAGGATGACGCAGCTTTACGGGCCACTCTGTTAGCATGCCGAGTGTCCGGGTACAAGGGAATACCAGATGATCTTCGCGCCGGGCTTCAACGGAAAGGGACACGGCGGGACATACTTGAAGTTGGCGTAGAATCGGTCTCCGACAGTGATGTTGCAGCCGTAGTCCACCTGCAGGCTGGGCTCGATGTAGACGTCCTCGCCAATCTTGCCAAACAGCTCCTTGATCATGCCCACCCTGGTTTCGGCGACCTCCTCGGCGGACGCGCTCTCTGCCGGGACGTACGTGTTGAACCTCTGGGCCAGGCGCCTCGCACGGTTCCTCGACTCCACCAGCTCGGGGGCCATGCAGCTGTAGAGCATGCCCGAGATCATCTTCTCGTAGTCATCGCACCAGGGCACGCGCTGCAGCGTCCTCGCGTGGGCGATGGCGCCTTCGTCTTTCGCCGTGCGTACCGGAGGGACCATGATGACGACTTTGCTAGTGAGTGTGATGTGGATGCTGGTGATTCGAGTGAAATGCGACGCCGAAACCGACGAGGATGAGCCCGGGGTCGCGCCACCTTAAATCGGGCCGGACAGGTGGTGGAAACGGTGTCCCGGCGCGCCATTTAAGCGCCTAAACAAGCGAAAGCTCCAGAACGCTGCATGGCGCTAACTCAGTCTGCTGGGTAGAGTTCCTCTTTGGGCAGATGCCCCAACTCGCTGCGGAGCCCTCCGCAAGCGCCTGTAAATTCTCCGTCGGCCGCTCGGACCTCGCTACTTTGTACAGTGGCGACGCATTATGTGCCTCGAGAATCCCGGGACGAGTTGGGTCTCATCCTGCTTGCGCAACTTGACTGTTTGTTAGAGCAACTTATAGAGCCGCAGGGCGAAACGGGAACATGTGCATTCAAGATTTTGGTTGGCGCTGGCTTCCAGCCAGCCGCTCGCTGAATCCGACGACAATACAACGAGCGGTTAATGTACGTCGTTTCACGGTTGAATACGTTCGTCATCATGAGACCAACTACGCTGTCTTAGGGCGCCGAGGCCACAACCAAGAGAGAGGAAGTCATAGGAATATCAAGCTGATGGTTTCATTCGCCAGTCGCTTCATAACTGCTATGGCTGAACGTGTTAAACCGTAGGCGTACGTCCAAAGACGCTGCGCCCCGCTCCATCAGCCCGGCCGGGCAACGCGCAAGGCCCGGGGATCTACAACGTCAAGCCACAGAACGGCATCTTGACTTGCCGAATCGGGACATGTAAACTCGCTTGGGACCTTCGACCAACACCTCTAGGTCTTGTCCCCGCGGCTCGAGGCAGAGACTCTGATTTCCGAGACTCATCCATTTCTGGGCAAACAATGTATTTAAGCTTATTCCTCTCCGGGTGCAGTCCAACGTGGAATGGTTTGAGTAGCCAAAAGAACAATTGCATCAGTATCAGGCCGCGATTATCATCAAGTAAGACGACGTAAATTTTGTCGTATAAGAATCACTTCACGCCAGGGCAAGATTCCAAAAAGAGAAAGAGATAAAATGTACGAGCTTGTTTCTCTCGTCGACAAGCGCATCGACCAACACGGCCGAGAATCATACACCATGATGGGCGACGGCCTCGACTCGACGCCCGCCCCGAGCGGCGCGCCCTGCGAAGTCCTTCGCGTGACGGAGGGTCTCCGGCCTGGGCGTATCGACGAACACGCTGTATTTCAAGGACGCGGGGGGCAACCTGCTGGCGAGGTGGAAGAAGCACCCCGAGGGCAGGATGGCCGGCCTGGGCGGTGGGTCGACGCCGGCGTTTGAGGTGTTTGTGCCGCCACAGAGCATCGATATGGATATGCTTGTTGTGACGGGGCTGGCTTCGATCGAGTACTGGGAAGAGTACAAGAAGGATTCATACAAGGTGTCAGATGTGGTTTTCGGCGTCATCTGGGAGCAAAAGTACAAGTCCGAGACTTCGTGAACTTGTAATAGAGCCTTGGCTTGGTCCATCGGTTGTTTAGCACGGCGGCAGTCTTACGACTGGCTCTAGATGTGAGGTTGTAGATTATTGTTTCGACTGAGACTCACCAGAAATAACAGAGCGTATATACTTTAAAATACTATTGCTTCCCACGGGGAAAAGTGTTGAGTGTGGACTAGTGGCGTGAGTTTCTGAACTGGCAAGGCTAATCTTCACAAGCAAAACATCAACTTGTCAGCGGCCGCCCAAGCTGGGGGCTTGAGGAGAGACCTAACACTTAAAGCATCGCCCATAGGGTTACAGTATAGTATCATCAACTCTGTCTTAGAGGGCCAGGGTTTTGGAGAGCGTTCTCTGAGACTTCGCACTAGAAGTAGCCTCGTATTCTTCACTTAAGTGTCAACATGCTTTTCTCATTTCTTTGTCGGATGCATTTCCGTGAGCAGAGAAGACTTTGTTCCCCCGGTCATGGGTTTATCAACTCACAAAATGGGTAAGAATGAGCCTCGCCTGACCAACCTCTCAGGACTGTTCTTTCCTCCTAGGTATGAGCAACTTTCAGGCTCTCGGGTGAAACTTGGCCCAGCTTCTCGCCCTCTTCTTTCTAACTCCCCCCCCCCCCCTCATAACTCCTTCAACATCGCGAAACTCTCATCATCCCAAACAACGTCTTCGCACCAGCACCTTTCTCACTCAAGCGCTTTGCTTTGTTCTTTTTCTTGACACCCATTCGTGGCCATTGTGTACTTGCCTCACTCGGCTTATTACCCAAGCATCCCTGAATCATGGACGAGTTTTGTGTTCGCCTGCTCTCCTACTTCGAGCGCGGAGCGGACGGCAAGCCCGGCCGGTGGCCTCATGCCACCCCCTCGCCCGAGGACATGGCAGGCGCGGGCTTTCGACTTCAAGGAAGCCAGGGCAAGTCAGGCGACGTTGTGGCCTGCGACTCTTGCAAACTCCAGGCGTGGAAGTGGGAGGGAAAGGATAATCCTTTTGATCACCACCAAGAAAGCTCCCGGAACTGCGAGTATGTGGCGTCTGCCGTCTTCCGCGAGCACCATGAGATTTTCTTGGGCAAGCAGCAGAGCGGCAAAGAGACCGACCAGTCGCCCGCGACGCCTCCCGCGACGCCCACCAAGAGATCTTACAGGCCGCGCCGCCGGCTGACGTTCTCGCGGATCGTCACCGTTCACGAGAGCGAACCTTTCGGTCAGGTGGTACGCGGTTCACCCGAGCAGCAGGAGCAGTCTCTCGAGCGGACGGAGGTCTCTGTGACGACTGGCGGTGTCAAGTTCGTCATTCAGTTCACCGACCTGGGTGAGCGAGGTAAGTCGATAGTCCAAACCGCCCCCCACGCGTCATGAGCAGCGCCAACGGCGGAAACAGTCGGCAAACGGGCTCGCCTCGCGTAGGCCACTATGCGCACGAGACGTGTCCACGTACAACGTGGTCCATATCCGGCATGACGGGATTGCTTTGCTAGACTCAGCCAGACCGAGCTAAGGTGAGTCGTCCCTATTGAGCGTCTGTGAGGCAGTAGCGTCCAAGCTGACGCCTTGGTCGGAACAGAGGAGCAGGATTTGCTATATTATCGGGTCAGATACGCGACAGTAACTTGAACAGAATTCACCGTGCTCATAAACTCGAACATGGATAGAAGCGACAGTCAGCTTTACCAAGCCAGGGTGGCTTCTACAAAATGGCTTGACGAAGGGCACGAGCACAACGAGCCGGCGGCTGGGCGCGGATGAAGCTCGCGGTAACGAGAGACGGAAATAACGAGATCGAGATGCGGCTAGCTTCCTGCTCGCAAGGGCGGACACGGACTGGGAGCCGTGGCCATGTGCAAGACGGCGGGATAAAGTCACGGGAGGTCAGGTGTGTCGGACGTCAGCGGGATATGTCACGACAACATCCGGAGAGAACTTTCAACGTCGCCAGCGGTGGTAAGGTGGACGGCACGTCGAGCAGACGACTACAGACTCTAGCTAGTTGTCCTCGAATACCATCCGCACGATTCAGATTCATACCCCAATGTGTCTGCACGATGCCGAGTTCTAGGTGGTAAACGGACCGTCTCTGCCGGCCCGCGTCAGCCCCCATTCCCGTGATCTGTCATCAAGGCAGCCTTGCCATCAGGCGCTCCTGGAGATAGACAAGCTTTGGACGCAGACTCGGCACGTTTAGACAGCACGCACAACAGACGCCTTGAATGCACCCCGTTCACGCCATGTGCGGGTCACTCGGAGACTTCTAATCAATCCCCAGAATTCAGTGAGAGCCTTACCGGGGCGTGCGGGGGACGGGAGGTGACGGGATGCACGACATGCGGGACAGATCGGGAAACATGGCGATTAGACCACGAGGGTAAGATGACGGTGATGACGGCGGCCTGTGAGACGCCCGCGTTGCTGCGCGGGGGTTGGTGACATGTTGTGGCCGGCGAGGCTCATCACGCATCCCACAGCCGGGCCGTTCAGCCAGTCCGCTTCTACCTGGAGATCAAAAGGCAGTGTCAGACGGCGAGCGAGTGTGAGCGCTAGGTTGACAGCGACGCCACGCCAGGAACCCGTCTCGTCCGGTTCGCCCACGTCCCATCTTACCTCTCTCGTCCAGAGTTTCAAACTCATGTCGTGCTCCCTCAACATCAGCCACCTAGGCAAACACCTGCCCCCCTCAAGAACCGGAGGTTTACTGACGGGAATGTTGTATAAATGACGAGATGGCGTGGTCAGAGACGAGTCTAATGGGGGAGGGCACACTTGATCGGCGCGCGTGGTGGTGGTGGTGTGCACCTGCGCCCGTCGGCATGGACAGTTAGCGGTGGCCGGCCAGTGGTCAATCGCAGTTCGGTCGCGGGTGGTGTGCGCCATGGTGGAACCCGCTGTCGGGCGCGGGTGTGCTGCGGCCGCTGGCTCGTGACCGCCGCAGCGCCGGGTGACAAGAGCGGCGACGACACGGGGCCGGGAAGGGGAAGTCTGTGAACTGGCAGACACGGGTGACGGACGGCGAGATGGAAAGGCATACGGGTTTGTGATGCGGCTGAGTCTGCCCAGATGTATTTAATCAGGAACGCTGGCCTGGAGTTTCTCTCGCATTTGGAAGGGGATTTGACAAGCTATTCTGGAAACACACTCGGGATCACAAAGAAGACTCCAAGAGAACCAACCCAACGATCGAACATCATCGACAGCCACGGGACAAGAGAGAATGACGGCTGTCAACCAATATCAGCGCGACGGCCGACAGGCCCGCCGTTCGCCGTCGGGACGCAACCCGCTCCGCACAGTCTGGCGCGAGACGTACGAGGTCTGGGACGGCGTCTGCTACGGCGTGGGGAAGGCCTATTTCAAGATGACCGGCAGATGGTGATTTGCAACGGGTCTCGACGCCTGTCGCTGAGCGAGCACACTCCAAACGCGAGACCCAGAGGGGACTCCAGTATCGCTGCCGCGGCCCACCGGGTCGAAGTGTCGATGCGAAGAATACGCCGAAGACGATGGGTTGCCGATGACAGAGCCTGACGACGCGCGTTGGAGAGGCGGAAAATCAAGCATGTCAAGCCTTTCGAGATCAACATTGCGAACCACAACAGGGGCAACGTGAACAACGGGGCCGCCAGGGAACAAAAACAACGCGCGCCAACTTGCTTCCCCTCGAGGGCATCTGGTCCAAGGAACAGGGCAAAGAAACAACCCGTTTGGACGAAAGGGAAAATTGGCATCGACAGCCTGGCCACTGGTGACGTCGGGCGGGAAATCTCGATCAGCAGGACACCGCAGCACCCGGAGGTGGTTCCCCATCAACTTGACACGGACTTGGGGGGGAAGATCCTGCCAGCGGCCCCCAGGAGAGTTTCAGGGAACCGGGACGGGGGGGGGGGGATGCTGGGAGGGTTTCCTCGCTTCACGTGCGAGGTTTGCGCGACAGGAGCGGCGGACGGCGAACGCATATGCCGGGGGGTATCGCAAAGCGGTCGCGGGATGACGGCCGAGTGCGATGGATAACGGTCATTTTCTGTTTGAATGGTTGAATGGGTCGGATTGGAGTGCGAGGGGAACGAAAAGGGGAGGGACCAGGACGAAACGGATTTGTGTTTTTGCCAATAATAACAGCAAACAAGGACCGCCGCAGTACAATTGTCAACATGGGAGTCTGAAGATCATTGACACCAGGCTTCACAGCCGCATTGCAAGATGGAGGTAGAAGATCATCGCCGTTTGAGTCTCGACAGTGTGAATCGACGGACGGACCGAATGTCGGGGAGGGACAAGAAACAGAGACGCAAAAAACAAGAAAGTAAAGCCGTCTTTGGCTGGTCCGTCGTGTCGTCGTGTTGGTGTGCCACGGTTCCTGTGCGGCAGATGAGCCAGTGTCGAGCAGTCCACAAATAAACCACAATTCTTGTTGGAACATCTGGGGCCATAGCATGAAGATGAATCCGGTTCGGGGATCGCAACCTGCGGTCACTGGCAGCCGGCCCGCCAAAGCCAGCCGAGCCTGGGTGTCGATTCGTCCACAGTCCAAGAGATGGGGATCCACTAGGTCGTTTGATCTTGGCGCTAGGTCGAAGCAATTAACTTAAGGTGAGCCGGACTGCGAGGGGGGCGAAAAAGAGTTAATTGTCTCCCGCCCACCCAGTCCTATTTTTGTTGTCCTTATTTCTCCTTCATGGGTCATTTCTGCCAGCTGTCGACGGTCGGTATGGATGGTGTCGGTTCAGACACTGTCCCGAAGAACGCCAGGTCAGGGAACGTGGCGCTTTGCGCCTGTACGGGATGCGCCTCGTATCGGCGGCGACTTTTGGTGTGGTTGTGTGTACATGTGCGGCAGTGTGTGTGTGTGCTTTAATTTTTCGATGCACTGCTTGGTCGATAACCGGATAATCGAGTCTCGGGGCCAAGCCGTCGACTTGAACGCGCAATGGACGTTGATCGCTGGACTTCGGAGGCTCAGCCCGGCTTATGAGGCAAACCATAGCATATCCAAGCAGGGAATACGAGAAGACAACGGTTAAAGCGTCGTCATCGGGCACTTGCCAGGAACGCGCCAGAGGCACTGGACCGGTCGGTTCGATGCTGAAAGACTTGGTGGATGGCCGAAGGAGCTGCTGAAGGGTCGGATGATTGGGCTATGGGCGACGGCCCCCTCTGGCGCCTGGATGGATGACGGCGGCCGTGAGGTCTGGATCGAAGACTCGCCGCAGACTGTGTACATTTGGCAGACTTGCGTTGCTGCATTGCCATTGTATGTGGCCCTCTCGCTGGGGGTTGGGACATCGTCCAGTGCCACCTCAGGAGGCCAAGCTGATAATCTGACTGCAGATGGGAGTACAGGGTGGAGAAGACATGAATGCCGGATGTTGATTGTAATAATGGGTGCAAGGAGGTATCGAAATGAGAATCGATAGGTATCCTGCTCGCCTGTACTCTCTTCTTTCCAAGATTCTTGGACCGGACTGGGCAGAGCGGTGGCAGGTGGGCGCGGCAGACCTGAAGGAGGAACATGTGCGCTGGGCGGCGGCTGGGCGGAGGGGGAACGAACATCGACCATCCTTTATTAAATGGTGTTCTCGGTCTTGTCACGGATGTTGACAGCGGGAGGTGAGGGTTCACGAGGCGCAGACGGTGGACGACAAGAAATGCCAATGCTGGGGGGGGATTGATCTCTTGGCAGGCCAGGTCGCTTTAGATCTGGGTTGAGGGTCGACGATGTCGGTCGTGGGTTCATTTCCATCCATTATCGAGGACGGGCTGTGCGATTGAGTTGTACACCAGCTTTGAACGGGACAGACCTTGGAGAAAGACGATGGCCCGTCGACGAGGTGAGGGCCGGCGTCCGTGAGTCCCGGTCTGGGAAAGTCAGCCGCAGCTCCAGGCCGAAGCTCACGTCGAGTGGAGATTGCCCCTATTTCTCGCCATTTCACCAACGGCCTTGGTGGATGAGGCGGTGGAGCTGAAGGCACCGGTGCACAGTGTAAGACGAGGGATGTTGGTTGAAGGCGCCGCCAGGACAGACTTTTGTCAATCCTTGGTGGGTTGAGGTGGCCGAGCGAGGGCATGTCGATAACAGATATGCCGCCGCGAAACGCGCAAATCAGATAGTGGACTCCCAGGAAGCGAACAAAAAATGCCTGGATGTCGTGGGTACGGGCGTCTTGCCACACTGTGCAAAGTCTCTCACAGCCTTGAAACGAGATGAACCTGGCCCAGAATGCACCCGACGCCATGTACGTACCTTTCTCCCCTCGCTCGCAAAGAAATGGTCTCACCCGTTAGGTAACTACGCAACAAGGCGTTTGAGTTACTGTGCAAAAAGTTCAGCCGGCCGATGTGCGGATACCTTGCGAGTCGATGGTGTCGCGCTGTGGCTTCAGGTACCGTCGCATGTTTTTTTTCTCGTTCTCGTCTGTCCAGTCTTGTCTCGTCTGGTCTTTTTGAAAGCCGGAATTTTAGATGGGAAAAGGTGCTAAGACTGCTGCGCCTCGGTTTCGCGCCGGCTGTCTTGTCCAATCCTCCGCCCCCGTCTGCCAGCTCAATGTCGGGCCAATGGACGGCGCCGATGGCCCAATGCAGACGCAGATGCAGATGCAGATGAAGATGCGGCGGGGCGGGCGTGTTGTTGTTTGTTTGGTAACGACGAATGGGCCAATCTTGCCCCAGCGAACAATACGGGGTGACCTGAATCTGGAATGAAGGCGACAGGGCAGTCAGTCCAGTCGCAGGGTGATCGCGAAGGAAGGAGACAGGAGTGTGCGTGTGTGAGAAAGAAGGGGGGGTGGTAAGAAAGAGAGAGGCACGAGAGGCTACTGTGGCAGCTACTACGTGCATGGTAGGACACTAGGTACGAGAAAAGAAGCTTGCCAGTAAGGATAAATCGAAAGGGAAAGGGGTCACCCCTACCCCTCCTTCTTTCCCAGTCCTCTTCGAGGAGGGCCCCCCTGCACAGCCATCCATGGCCCCTGATCTGACCTGACCTGTCTTCCACCTTCCTTCCCTTCCATGTCCAATTCAATTTCGTGGCAGAGGTACGTACCTCTCATTCCGCCGTTGACGTCCCATGCTCGCCGCGGTCTAGCCTGCCCGCGCCTGCCTCACCAGCAGTCGATCCCCTTCGGGGGGCTCTCTCTGCAACCGCGGTCTGCCACTGATCGAGTCTTTTTGGCTGCTACTGCTGCTTGGGTCGCTCATTTCTCACTTGGCCTCTCCCAAGCGTCCATGTACCTTGTAACCCGCCCGTATTCCCTGCCCCAGAACCCACTCTCGCTGGTCCACCATTCCAGGGCGTGTTTCTGCTTTTCTACCTCGCGCCTCCCTCCGTCACAGCTCCTACTTCTTGACGTTCCTCCTTTTCCCTCCTCCGTGTTTCCTCCAAACCCGTCCACTCTCTCACTTGCCATCCGCAATCGTTTCTTCTTTTAAGGGTATTTTTTATCAAACGTTGGAGATATTCACATTCGTGAATGTGTCATCGTCTTTTCTGAAAACCCTCTTCTTTAATCACCCGAAACCAACAATTCGCACTCTCGTTTGCACAACTCGTTATTTCTAACCCTTTTTCACCGTTTGGATCGGATTCTTCGCCAACCCCAACCCACCGAATAAGGAAGCTTCATTTATCAGAGCATTCCGCAGGCCAACAACTCGATACGTTTCCGAGACGTCGCTTGCTTAACCCCGACGACGACAACAACCCTCGACGACCCTCTCGACATCCACCGTCGTGAAATCGCCAAACCACCTTTTCCGAACTTCAAATAACACGAAAAACCATCACAATGGGCAAGGTCGCTACCGCCTTCTCGGCGGCTCTGCTGCTCGCCAGCAACGCCGCTGCTCTCGACCCCATCGTCATGAAGGTACGCCAATGACTCTCGACGTCTCCTATCAGTGACGCAACGCTTACAATATCCCAGGGCACCAAGTTCTTCTACGAGAACGGCACCCAGTTCTTCATGAAGGGTATCGCTTACCAGCAGGACACCGCCGCCGCCGGTGGTGAGTCCAAGACTGGCGAGTACAAGGACCCCCTCGCCGACGAGACCGCTTGCAAGCGTGACGTCCCCATCCTGGCCAAGGCCGGCACCAACACCATCCGTACCTACGCCATCGACCCCAAGAACAACCACGATGCTTGCATGAAGCTGCTTAGCGACGCCGGCATCTACGTCGTCTCCGACTTGGGCGAGCCTAAGCTGTCCATCAACCGTGACAACGCCCAGTGGAACGTCGACCTGTACGAGCGGTACACTGGCGTCATTGACGCCCTCGCCAAGTACGACAACACTATCGGTTTCTTCGCCGGTAACGAGGTCTCCAACAACAAGACCAACACCGAGGCCTCTGCGTTCGTCAAGGCCGCCGTCCGTGACTCCAAGAAGTACATCAAGGACAAGGGTTACCGCTGGATGGGTGTCGGCTACGCCGCCAACGACGACGCCGATATCCGCACCAACTCGGCTCACTACTTCAACTGCGGCAACCAGGATACTGCCATCGACTTCTGGGGTTACAACATCTACTCGTGGTGCGGTAAGAACACCCTGAGCGGCGCCGGCTACACCACCCAGATCGACTTCTTCAAGAACTACTCTGTCCCTGTCTTCTTCGCCGAGTACGGCTGCAACATTCCCGACGGTGCCGATGGCCGTATCTTCCAGGAGACCACTGCTCTGTACGAGAAGGAGATGACTGACGTCTTCTCCGGCGGTATCGTCTACATGTTCCACCAGGAGGCCAACGACTACGGTCTGGTTGAGGTCAAGAACGGCCAGGCCAAGACCATGAAGAACTACGACCAGCTCGCTTCCCGTGTCCTCGCCGCCACCCCCGCCGTCGTCCAGATGGACTCCTACCAGCCTACCAACAAGCCTGCCGAGTGCCCCGGTGTCGCCTCCAACTGGGAGGTCCACGGTTCTGCTCTCCCCCCACCCCCGACAGCTCTCTCTGCGAGTGCATGGTCAAGAGCCTTTCTTGCACCCCCAAGTCTGGTCTGAAGGCTTCTGCCATCGGCGAGATCTTCGGCTTTATCTGCGGCGCTGACCCCGCCTCTTGCAACGGCATCAACACCAACACCACCACTGGTGTCTACGGCGCCTACTCCATGTGCTCCGACGAGCAGAAGCTCGCCTTCGTCATGGACTCTTACTACAAGGCCCAGAAGTCCGCCAGCACTGCCTGCGACCACGATGGACAGGCCGAGGTCGTTACCCCTGCCAGCGACAACTCCTGCAAGGACGCCCTCGCCTCCGCCAGCGCCGCCAACAGCGCCGCCGCCACCGCCACCGCCCCCGTCTCTTCTACCGCCAACCCCAGCTCTAGCTCTTCCGGCAACGCTGCCGCCGGCAACCCCTACCAGCCCATGTTCAACTTCGGTGGCTTCGCCGTTGGCGCCTACCTGGTCGCCGCCGGTGCCGTCGGCGCTGCCATGGTTGCCTTGTAGATGGTATCTTTCATCTAACGGTGTACTGAGGAGGAAAACAGGAGGGAGTGCCCGGGAGATGGGCGATCTACTATGTGCGAGCGTGTAAGATATCCAAGCAGGTACCGCGGTGCCTTGTTTAATACAAGTCACGGCTCGACAGGTTTTCTACTATTGGCATGAGGCACTTTTATGTTTGTAACCATCACACGGCGTTGGGTCCTCACTGGCAGCAGCTGTTCTGCTTCATGACTCTGACCTTAAAGAGGTCGCTATTGTTATTTAGGTCTCTGTTTTCTGGTTCGCTGAATAGACCTTTTCTTCTTTTTGTTCACTCTATGAGAACCCTCTTTGTGTTTCGATATGCTCGTGCTTATGTGTGGCGTGGCTGCCCGTATCCTGGCTTGGCAGTGATGCCAAACCATTAAATTTTGACCTCCTGTGTCTTGGCAAACTGGGCATCATCTTCGCTGCTCCTGCCCAGCGCTTGGCAGGACCTCTAGACTGTCTTGAGCAAACTCGATGGCCCCTTTTCTGTCTGGCGGTGAAGACTTCCATCCATGACAGCCAAGAAGGCAGCATGTAAATGTCTCATTGCTCCCTATTCCTCATTGAGCTCTCGACGATGAAGATCTTTTGGGCGTAGGTGAGTGATTGTGATTGTGAAATGAGACCCATCTGCCCAAAATACATACTGATACCGGTACGTGGATTTTCTTGGCTTTCCACATTTGGAACGCAGACTTCGTGCCCATCGGGCGGAGTAGTCGATGCAGGTTCTGCAAGTGTTTACGGATGCTGCTGTATCCTCCCCCTGGCGGCGGAGGTTTCAATTTAGCTTCCGACATCTTTGTCCAGCTCTCGGTAGTGCGTGCCGGTGAGGTGCAGAGAAAAGACGATGGAGGGCACGCACGTTGAACTATATCCTGAATCCCCCTCCCCCGGGCGTTATGGTCAGCTGCCTTGAGCATGGACCGACTCCTCGGGACTCTTGCAGCCCATGACCAGGACCTGTGGCTCACCTCACCGCGATCGTCATGCCATCTCGTCCTGGGACACTTTCTCGGCCTACCGTGCTACTGACGAATGGGTGGAAATGAGCAAGCTCTCAGGTCTATGCGGGCCTAGATGTTGGCCTATTGAACAGGTGAACAGGCGGCGGTATATTTGCCCTACGACGGCCGACTGAGGGCTTAGTTTGCGCGACCAAGTGACCTCACGATCAGGGAAAATTCGAAAGACCACGGCGACATCGAGATGGCCTCCTCCGTTCCTCGTCGCGATTAGCTCAACTAGCGCGTCAGAGGTTTCTAATGCGTATCTCCTCGAAACCTGTGGCCCGATACCTTGGAGTACCTGCACGCGTGCGATATCAAAGCATCGCGTCGTTGCCTTAAGTGTACATGTCCTACGAACGTGGCGGAGGGCGAGTGATTCAAAACCTGGGTCAGTTTGTGTTAGGCGCAGTACAGCCAGCACGACGACCGTCAAGCAAACCCGGACAATGGTCAACACGGACGATGACCGCTTCTCTGACGAGATCCGGGATGCGCTTGATATCCGGAACCTCTGTGGAGTAGGAGATCTTCAAATCGACATGGAATCATTGTGATTCACTGACTGGTCTCCTCGGTATGGTAAATGGAGCACGCAACTGCTTCAGACCGGCTTATCTAGGGTTATAACCTGGACCATGCCCCTCTTATGGTGCAGACGCACAAGAAAGGGATGCAGACCAGAAAAGGTAAGGGGCGTCTGCTGCCGCAGTAGTGCTAAGCCGCAGTGCCCGTATTTGTAGAAGATTGAAGGAATGGGTGTGTATTCCATACCTGGAGACGGCGAGGATCGGAAACAAAAACCCGCCGCTTTGCCTATTTTCCGTACTCGTGTTTATTGAGTGGTACGTACGGAACGGAGCAGAATATTGTCGAAGGCCTGTCGCCACATCAGACCGCTCCTGAGGAGTCTCCAGGCAACTTTGGAAGCGTGACTAGTCATTATGTGAAACTTTTGAGGGACTTATGGAGGTCGGTTCTCTTTAAACTCAAACATTGGGTAAGGAACCACACGTCCCATCAAACAACGAAAACCACTTTGAAGTACGAAACACATTGATGTGCCTGCCTCGTGCCGGCCCCTGGGAAGGTTGAACGGCACTGGATGACATGAATGAAAGCTACTATACCCTGTGTCGCCACTTGCAGGCTGAAGCAGATGTTCCATATCCTTCCTTGCCTTGGTGTACGAAATGATACTGATTAATGCGCGGCCACTGCTTCCCCCAAACGGAACTTTAAGTAACAACAGGTAGTTAGCTCATTGGCAAACGTCGGGATTTCTTGCTCCAGTATGATGTACGCATATATGTACGCAGTCCACTTCAGAAGCCTTACATTGGAGTTTGGTGAATCGAGGAGCGGTGATGTCATGCTAGGCCGAGGAGCTGTCTGAAGAATATTTCAAGACTGTCGCCAAACCCTGGTGTTTGTAAGCTACTCCCAGTAACAATTGGTATGTGTTGTATACGAGATTCGGCTCCAGGTCTCAATAAATTATGTTATAGAGAAGTTGGCGCGAGTTTTTCTACATACCCTTGCGTGGGAAGACGCTCGAAGCAGCTGAGCGGCACGTTGAAGTTTGCGCCCACGCCTGACCACAGCCTTCCCAGCATGGGAATTTTGATCTGTATTGCCTGGTGGTTTTTGGACAGCGCAAAATAATAGATCCAGTCGGTACAGATGGCTTGCAAAGGTAGAGCCCTCTGAGCTTTCTATTTGACGGTGGAGTTGCTCAATATCTTGGTGATAGTCTTCCCGCCCGCAATCCGCTCCCAGTATCCGGAGCAGTTGTGAACCTTCACGACAACTGAACCTGGGGATCCCCGAATATATCGGAGCGATGAAACATTCCATGCAACGGCAGAGAAGCCAGCCGGATTGATGTCCTTGTCAATGAGGCCTGCACTTTGGCCTGCGTATCTGTATTGTATATTTTAATGGCAGTAGCGGATTCAGGGATAGACATATCGTTTAGCGCAGTATGAAGAATCTAAGGGTCTTTTGTACAGGACCTAGCCGCACTTGCAAGCTTGGAGCCAGGCGAAACTGTAGCGGAAAGTGGGGTTGCACGGTATCATCGCGTGGCGGTATACGGATTTGTCTATCTTAGTAGTCTCTCTGAACGAACCAGCAACTACTCGCAGAGGATATCTTCGAAAAATCGAGGACCAGTAGGTGGGGTGTCGCAAAGCACGCATGGATGAATGTATCGAAGGAGTTAACCGGCCGTTCAAAGCCTGTCAACTTTCCCGCGGGAATAACATCGCGGCAAACTCTTGTAACAAAGCCGATGTTTGCGAGCCCGTGGTGTTTCTGATCAATATCCTGATGATGAATTTGCTGCTCGGTCCGGAGATTCGGTATCGATTCGTGCCCACTGAAATATTCTGCTCATCAGCCTGTCTTCAAACAAGAGTCACACAAAGCTAGAGGAAACACAGTATGGAAAGCGGGCAACAAACTGGTTTCCTAGGCCCAAGGCTACCTTGTGGTCGCCCCTTTTCCGTTGGGCACTACTTGATGTGGGTGAACTTTGCATGGGAATGACGAAACGCTCTTCTTTCCGGCTGCCTTGAGCTGACCGCCCAAAATCTTTTTGCTTCGTTCCATTCGTTCCATTCTTTCAAACTAGATCATGACAATAGTGTAACCTTTTGGTAGCCCTTGTCAAAAGCCTAAATACGGCGCCTGTTGCAAACAATTTGCGGTGGGTCGACAAAGATTGGCTTGCAAAACTAGGATGCAGGTAGGATCTTGAAAAGTAGGCCAGCATCCAGGTCGAAGAAGAAAGGATCAAGAAGTCGGCAACAGGGACTCGTCAAGGCCATGGTTTCGAGTTGTTTTGCGAAGCAACTGGCTGGGGCTGTAAGGAGAAAGACGGCTCATGGACTGGACGGCATTCAACTGAGCCTGCTTTTGATAGGTTGGTAAACGACTTTGATGGTCCGACTCCCCTACGCTGTACTGCATCACACAACGGTTCAACGAGCGGGGTTTTTGTTTTGTTTCCAAGAACACCACGTTCACGACAATGAGAACAATCAAAATGGTCCAGTTCAGCTGGCGATCCTTGAAACCCTCAAAATGAAGGCGGCCGACAACAACCGAGGAAGCTCGAACGCTCCACGGCTTCTGGTTCGTCGGTTCCCAACTTCGAGGTACGTAGTGCTACGGCGAGGATCCTCCCTCGGTTGTAAGCAGTCGTCCCCTGCTCTGTCCAGCAGTCGCGTGGCGCAGACATGCAGCCCTATCCATCGGGCTCTTCCTAGGACGCCGGTGCCTACTCATTGAGGGACGCAAGTGGACTGGCCGAGAGATCGGAACGAGGTTCTGAAGACCGTAGCATCGCGATGGAGGCCGAGCAGGCTTTGTACGCTTTGGGCTTGGTTTGCGAATCTGCCGTGATGATGCTGAGATGGAGGGCGCCGACGCAAGACTACCAAGAATCGACGGCGTGGCACGGCGGCGAGGATGGAAGCCCACACCATTTATTGGCATTCGTGTCGTTGAAATTAGCTTCAGGTCTCGTCCATTCGGACGCAGAATGAGTGATCGTCGCCCAATGGCACGTCGTAGAAGGGTCGAGGTTGCCGAGGTTCGAAGAGGAAGGGGGCTGGAGGAATGCCTCTGCCTGGCCTGGTCTCGGTAGCTTTGGTGTTCTGCTTTGTTAGTCTGGGAAGACTCTGTGATGGGCGCCGGATGGATGGCCACGCAGAAGAGGGTGGTGGCGTGTGTGTGTGTGTGTGTGTGTGTGTGCATCACAATATCCTGAAAGACGTGGATTCGGGAGGGCATGGTGCATAGTGTGTGCGTAATGTGCGTGCGGTGCCAATACTGCTTAGTTCTCGTTGACGGTAATACAACAAGGTCTATTGGCATGCGGGAAGAATCTGAGCAGGGTGGCACCAATCACCTGGACCTCAAGGGTCCAATTCAAGGCCTGTTTCCCCGGCGCCAACGCAAGGGAGAGTGAAGACGATGCCTGAACCGCGGTCACGGTAGGGAATCTTGCACGTTTCTGGAATGATGCGCGCTAGGGCGCATGAGACAATGGCAGACGAAGACCGGTGCGTCGGGAACGGGGTAGAGGAACGGACGACACCTCATCTCGCAACGATGCGATTGGGAATGTCATATTCCCGTTTCGATGCGTTCGACGACTGTTGACGAACAATTGGACAGGTGGCTTCGCCAAGACCCATGGAGGCGCCTTGGCGTCCGGTGACAGGCGGCGTGTCTGCACAGTAGACAGAGTAGTAGTTTTCGTCTATCGCGTCGGCTTCGACGGACTGCGTTTAATGAGGTCTCGAAGCCCCCCCCCATGCGAGCGAGACTTCCGAGACACGACTCACGAAGCGCGGAGGCGTGAAGGGTGAAGAACTCTGCGTGGACTAGTCTCGGGCGCCAAACCGAATTCCGCGCGTACTGCGACGCGTGCCGATCGTTGGTTGTTGTTCAGAGTCAACGGCCGTTGCCTACTTCTTTCCCATGCGTTCTGGTTGTTCCCGCTATTGCTCTGATTTCCAGCCAGATTGCAGTCTCCGGGGAGAAAGGAAGTAGACCAGTCAGGAAAATGACAGATGCCATTGCTGTGCCTCAATGCGCCCATGAACCCATGTCGGCGTCTGATTGACATGAGATGGAGCACACTCCACATGGTTATGTCACTCCTGCGAGATGTAGTCCCGCGTGTGTCATCGGGCGTGAGGCGTGGGAAAATCATTACCTCGAGATGGTTCAGTTGCCCTGGTCTGCGGTATCGTCTGCCTCCTTCCGCCCCGTCCATCGTCTTCCTCTTCCTCTTCCTCTTCCCTCGCACCGCTCTCCCTTCTCCTCTCCGACTTTGAGTTTGGCATCCACGGCGGTTGGCACTGTCCCCGGACCGCGCATCGTCAGAAGAAAACGGACAACAAAAAGCCTCCAGACTCACTCCCAGATTTCCCCTAGTACGTTCTCGGGTCTCATCGCGTGGGCTTGCATGCCTTAGTCTCAGCTTCGCGTCTAGAGCCGAAATGGGCAATCCGCCGGCAGACGGGCCAATCGCATAGCCGCCAAGCCGCTCCGGCGCAAAGTACCGAGTCCTCCTCGACCGAACCACGTCCATTTTCGACCATTTATATTCGATTTCGCTATCCGTACTCTGTCATCTGAGTCGTCGTGAACCGTGTCCCCCTTTCCCCGGCTTCCCTCCCACTAGGAACGGCGCCTCTTCTCCTCGTCACCCACACACGGCACGACGGGGACTGGGGACGGACGGGGAGGTGGAGGCTCCAATCCCTCCACACACCCATCGTGCGTCTTACCCCGCAGCCAGTGGCCGGGACGAACCCACTCTGACCTCTCGACCCCGGATTTGACGCTGGTCTGTGTCTGTTTGCTACTAGTAAGGTCTGGTGAGGCGAGTGGTTGAGGAGACATGGGGCCATCGAGCATCGGAGCATCGGATACGGACACGAGCCGTGTGGGAGATTGCCAATTGGTATCCGGGAACGTGGGCGTCTTCCTCTGTCTTTCTGTCCATGTCTCCGCGACTGTTAGACAGTGTCTCTCTCTGCCGTTTGTATGCGTGTCAATAACGTATCTCCCTACCCGCCCCCCCGGGGTCGAATTGTCTCGTCTCTGACGGCTAGAGGGAAACCGGTGGCCGCATGTCGCACATTCCCACTCACACACAAACACAAACACAAACATACACACATCCATTTCGAGATTCTCATCCTAGTGCGGCGCTGCGGCCACGCCCTGGTCGCTCAGCTTCTTGGTTTCCCGTTTTGCTTGACAGGCTTCTTCCTGGGTTGCTTACCGCCACCCTCGGTATCTTCTTGTCTTGTTTTGAGTTTGATTGGTCCCCCCGCAGCGAAGCAGAGCAGCATCGGGGGTGGTCCCCCTCCCCAGTCCGGGGCGGGGATGTCTGCCACTCTGCACCAGCTAGACCTCTTTTCGTGTGTTTTTTCTGGGGAAATGGGGAAACTGAGGACGCCGGCGGTTTGGATGGCTTCAAGGCCTGGGCTTGGCCCTTGGGCCTTGTGCGTGTGCCTTGTCTTTGAAGGGGAGGGGGTGCACGAGGCGGGGAGAGGAGGAAGGGTTGTCGTGTTCGTGGAGCAAGTGAACCGGGGGCTGAACCGAACAAATACAAAAGGGCCGTGTGAGTATCGATATCGAGAAACGTCGTACCATTCGATGCTACTCTCAGGATTTTCACTTCTCGAGTAGATAACGCCCAGGTTTCCCACCGCTTCTCGAGTCTCTTTGCCTTTGCTTGTTTGTCCCGCATTCTTATTCGAACGGCATTCCTGTGTGTGACCCAAAGACCTAGACCCTGGACCAACCAAACCACCCTCGTCCCTCCCTTGGCCGAACTCTGAAGTGACGCACATCTTGCAGCTTCTGTGCGTGCTCACCCCCGCGTCGAACCTTTTGGGACAGCAATCCCTCGCCTTCCGCACCTCTCCGAGATCGAATTCTCCGGCCGTTTAACGACTCATTCGACGGGAATCTCACAACCATCGCCGTCGCAACCATGGATCGGCCCGCCCAAGACCCCGAGAAGGCCGGCTTCGAGCACGCCGACGATGCCAGGACCAGCTCCCTTAACGACTCTCAGGATATCGATATCGATGCCGGCTTCTCGCCTGAGGAGCAGCGCCAGATCATCCGCCGCGTCGATCGCAGACTTGTCGTGACCGTCGGCGCCATGTACTGTGTCTCGCTGATGGACCGGACGAACCTGTCCGCCGCTGCCATTGCGGGCATGACCAAGGAGCTGGCTCTTTACCTCGACAACAGATATGTGAGTGATGACTGGTGAAGCATTTTGACAACGGTAGATGACTGATTTGTGACTTGACAGAGCATTGCCTCTCTCCTCTTTTTCATCCCGTACATCATCTTCCAGCCGCCCTCGACCATTGTCGTCCGCAAGATCGGTCCTCGTCTTCACCTCGGCGGACTCACCCTCCTTTGGGGTGGTGTCATGATAGGTATGGGTTTCTCGCGCAGCTACACACACCTGTATGCGTGCAGAATCCTGCTCGGTGTCCTCGAGGCCGGGTTCTTCCCCAGCTGTGTCTACCTTCTCAGCACGTGGTACACCAGATGTGAGTTGTCCCGCTCCGTGCCTCATACTCCAGGCGACTGACCAAAACCAGACGAGGTCGGAAAGCGGTACTCCGTCTTCTACCTCCTCGGCTGCGTCGCCTCCGCCTTCGCAGGCATCCTTGCCTACGGCCTCATGCAGATGAACGGCCAGCAGGGCCTGACTGGCTGGCGCTGGATCTTCATCATCGAGGGTGTCCTCACTTGCGTCCTCGGCCTGGCGGGCTACTGGCTCCTCGTTGACTTCCCCGACTCCAACCGCAAGGACTGGAGCTTCCTCGGCCAGCGCGAGCGCGCCTGGATCGTCGCACGCGTGAACCGCGACCGCGGCGACGCCCACATGCCCGCCTTCAACCTCCGCAGGTTCCTCAGCGCCGGTGCCGACTGGAGAATCTGGCGTACGCATGATCTTCTTCAACACCACCACCGTCTCCTACGCGCTTGCCTATTTCCTCCCGATCATCCTGCAGGTCAACATGGGCTTCGACGTCGGCGCCGCGCAGTGCCTCGTCGCGCCGCCGTACGCCTTTGCCGGTATCGTCATGTTCGGCACCGCCTGGCTCGGCGACAAGATGAAGTTCCGCGGCCCCGTGATTCTCATCAACATGCTGTTCTGCATCATCGGCCTGCCCATCATGGGCTTCCACTCCAGCGCTGCGGTGCGCTATTTTGGCGTGTTCCTTACGACGGCGGGCGCGAACTCCAACGTCCCCGCTGTGATGGCGTACCAGGCGAACAACATCCGCGGCCAGTGGAAGAGGGCCTTCTGCAGCGCCACCTTAGTGTCGTTCGGTGGCATTGGTGGTATTGCCGGCAGCTTGCTGTTCCGCGAGCAGGACAAGCCTCACTACCGCCCGGGCATGTATGCCTGCATCGCCTGCAGTTTGTTGACCGTTGTCTTGGTTGGCTTGTTGACCGTCGACGCCTACTTCAAGAACAAGAAGGCCGACAGGGGCGAGAAGGAGCTTGAGGCCGACGATGTAAGTTCTCCTCTCATGACCCGGACTCTTCGAACGATCGCTGACTCGAATGCGCAGGAGGGTGCCCAGCACGGTTTCCGGTACACCTACTAGGGCGGTTCGCGGGGATGCGAGAGCGTGTTTTGATGATTTATGAACGAGGGTTTGGGTATCTCGAGCGTTTTTTGAGACTCGTGGGATGATGGGCCCCCGCCGTGAGAATATATCATATCCAAATACTCAGGCGTGCGGAGCATAATAACGAGCGAAAGCGTAAAGAATGACATGCAATCTCCCTGGTGTTTAAACCATCTGGCAGCGTACGGCTGTGAATATTAATCAACGAGTGATCATCCTGGATGCCGAGGTATCCCGCCGGCAACAGACGAGAGGCGCAGGATTAGAAACCGCGACATTCGTGTAGAATGTTGCGGCACGGCCGCGCTAGGCGTTTTTGGCGGCGGTGGTTGGATGACAACGCGCCGGCTGGACGGGCCACTCCGTCTAGCTCTCGGCGCCGGTAGAGTATATTAGCAGGGGATTGGGAAGCACCGCGTCTGTTGTTGGTAAGCGTTACATTGAGCGCGTGGTTCCCTGTGTGATGTGGTTGGGCCAAGCCATCAGTTGTCTCTATGCCAAGATCACTTCACGAGCGGTGCATCAGCGCTGGCCTCGGTTCAATGAGGGTGTCTTACGAGCGCGACGGATATCCATCCATGCCACTTGCAAGTCCGTTGGTAGTTTATCGGTTGGCTACCTATCAGAAGGTTTTACGGACTATGCATCAACACAAACGGCCCACGGGTTCGGTTTGTGTGTCTGCCTGGGCTCACGGCACCCGGCGATACGTGTTCTGTATTCGGGCTTCAACATCGGAATTCTTTATCCACTTTCAAGCTATTCGATGAGTACTTTCCGAATATAACTCATATGAGGGCCAGGTCTAATCGCGGGCAATATGCTTCCAGCGTTGGTTTGAATCCACGCCGTCCTTACCAGGCGCCGATCAGACAATTGAAGGTCAACGACTTGCCGACACGGCCGCGTATCTGATACCCACCACGTCGTGCTTGGCACGGGGTCTGTCATCTTGGGTTTGCTCCGGTGGCCCGGGTGAGTCTCCAAAGCTTCGAGGGGTTCACCGAGGCCAGAGATGCGACGGCATTGATGGCACGCCCGGCTGTCCCATTGGGGGTTGTATGAACGTGCCTTCAGTGGCTATTCGTGTCGTTTCAACACAAAATCGTGGATGCTCACGGGTACCGCTCGAACCCTTCTCGTGTCCTGGCGTGCAAACAACAGACGACGCAACCGGCCTGCCGATTACGGGAACTCATTTAGGCATCTTCAGCATAGCGATGAACTCCTTGATGGAACGGGCGAGAGGCGGATGTGCGGTCTGCCCATCGAGTCTGAGGCAAAAACGACGGATCAGCCATGGCCGTTTGATGCGTCATCAACCGCAGCTTAGCTATACTACTTGTGCTGGAATGCTTGAGAACCTCTGTGGTCAGTCTCACTGTTCGTACAAAGCGTTCAAGAGCCTCTCAGGTCTGTGAAGGGCAGCCGTAGAAGGCCACCTGCCCGATAACGAGTAGGTCTGAAAGGTATGAGGGATGGAAATGTCAAGCCTGGCTTGCTTGAGTCAAGACGCGTAGTACTCAATAAGGCTGGGCTTGCCCCCCAAGGGTTGGCTTTGGTATTGAAAGGGAGCGGTATCCATACTGCTGTTCTTCCTGGAGTTCAATAAACGAGAGCTGCGTCTCATGGTCGACAAGGGTTGTGAGGAAGAAGAAAAAAGAGAACTCTTGGCAGGGGTAATTGAAGATATTGGGCATTGGGGCAGTGTTCTTGGTATTCTTAACGCGGTGTAATGACACGTCGTGATAGGGGCCTCAGGGAAACGAGAGAGACGGAGAGAGCGCGGCCGGAAGACGGAAGCCGAACATGGCGAAATGGGAAAATAACTTTTCGCTGGGCAAATCGTGGCATTTTGTCAATGGTATCCACTAATTGGACGGGGGGGCGCCCAGTTTCGACCAATGAAAACATACTCAATGCCGTTATGCCTCGATGGAAAGGGTACGTACCTTCTTGACCAACGGGAAGGACCTGGGTGATGTGGGAGGGACAAGGAAGGAGGAGGAAGAGCAATGGACGGAAGGACTGCCGGTGGCCATTGATTTGCCCAAGTACCTCCTCACCCAGACAATGCGTGGTAGTACATGACCGCGCAATCTGCTCAGGCGCGCCCAAGTCACTCCTTCCACATGACGACGGCCACTTTTGACTTGGTGGTTTCTGCAACAATGTACCTCACGCGTGTATTCCTGTGAGCGGGTACCCAGAGTGTTCCACTGGCAATATGGGTGCTACCGAAGACTCCGGTCCGTCCAGCAGCGAAGCCACAATGCCAGTCCCGTCGGTCGCTTCGATTATGTGTCTCTCCTTACTTTCTGCCGTGAGGCTCAATTTCTGTCATTTTCTCATTTTCACTTTCTTTTCCTCATCCTACATCGCCTCGATCGAGAGAGAGCCTCTCCTCGTCCCTCCCCTGCGTCCAAGGTTACCGTCCGCCGTCCGTCGTCCCAAGGTCGCGGCCACAACCATCACCAGACAAACCCTCAGACCCCTTGCCGCGACCATCCCCCCCGTCTCTCATCCCCACGCTTCGACGCACGTAGGCATTCGCTTGCTCTACCACCCGACCGTCCAACCATCCAGTCGTACGGTTGCGCTGACCAACTCGAGTTACCTTGCCACACCGGAAACCGCGACCCTCCCTCGTACGTCTTCGCTTCGTCCGAACCTCGCCAATTGCGTCGCGACGCCGTGACGCCGCCCCGCTCGCCAGGCTCAAGTCTGTGACACGTCTGGCTCCAGCGCTTGACAAGACCACAGGGGACGCTTCTGCTATTTCGAAACGCCCGTCATGGCGCGAGACACGTTTTCTACGGCCTTGTCGCCGCTGAAATCTTCCTCCTTGCTTGCCGCTGCTGCATTCCTCCTCACATCTCTCCCCATGGCTCTCGGTCACGAACACGGCGTCAGCCACATCCAGGAGGGCGAGACCGTCTCGCAGGAACCCATCGTAAGCGACGTCGAAATCAACCACATCCGACAGGCTTTATACTGGCCGGAGCACTTGAGGGACAGGAGACGCTGACTGCGGTTGTAGGACACCACGCTATGGATACACATCTTCATCATGATGCTGCCTTCGGGGTCATCTTCCCCGTCGGCATGGTGCTGGGAGTAAGTGGCCAAGTCGATCCGACACTGTCCCGAAGGTCTCGTGTGGAAACTAACCTTTGCCTCTTTTTTTCTTCCGCAGATGACGAAGAACCGCTGGCACGTTCCGACTCAAGTCCTCGGTTCTGCCCTGGCCATTCTGGGCTACTTCCTAGGCCACATGCACGGCGGCCGCCAGTTCGTCGCCCACAATGTCCACGCCTCCTTCGCCAACTGGCTCATGATCATCATGGCCGTCCAGGTCGGATTGGGTATCTACTTGAGGCTGCACCTTGAAAAGGGCATCAACGGCCGCATTCGCAGGTTCATCAAGCCCGCCCACGGTTTCTTGGGAAAGGCCTCCCCCGTTCTAGCTTGGACGCAGTTCCTGTTCGGCGGCATCACCTCGCTGGGCTTCTGCCAGGGCGATCACCTGGGCCAGTGCCTGGCGCATTTCATCATGGGTAGCGCCTTCATCGCCTACGGTATCATTCTGACCCTGCTGCTCCTCGTCGGACAGCTTTGGATTCGTCGCAGCGGTCGGTCCCAAGAATTCTTCGACAGCATCGTTATCGCGGCATGGGGTTGCGTCAACACCTTCACCGAGCACCGATGGGGCACGGCATGGGTCAGGAACGACTGGCAGCACACGACTATGGGTATCATTTGGTGGTGCGCCGGTCTTGTCGGCGTCTGGCTCAGCCGCGACCGCGACGGAAACCCAAAGCGAAACTTCATCCCCGGCTTCGTCATCGGCGTCACTGGCTGGGCCATGTCTGCTCATCCTCAGGATCTGCCCATCAGCGCCATGACCCACAACATGTTCGGCAAGACCCTGATGGGAGTCGGCATCACTCGCGTCATTGAGGTGTCGTTTGTTGTCAAGGACGGCACAGGCGTCTCGGCCGATGGACGCCAGACCAACAGCTGGCAGTTTATCCCTGTTTTCGTAAGTCACTTCCTCATGGGCATCCGTGCATGCGCAACAGCTAACGATGAGCAGCTTTTGTACGCTTCCGGTTTCCTCTTCATGGGAGCCACCGAGGAGCAGATGGTTCTCGTTGCCAACTCGGGCCTCGACCACGTTTCCTACATCCTCATCCTCTACTCTTTCGCATTCCTGCTCTTCCTCTTCACCATGATGCTCATCCACCTCTTCGACCGCAACGCCAACTCGGACGGCAAAGTCACCTTGGCCAACGGTGTCCCGGTGGCCAACGGCCGTCCTGGCGAGAACCGTCAGGTGCGTGACGCGGAAGAGTTCGAACTCGAAGGCCTCATGAGCGACGACGAGGACGAGGCGCGCAAAGGCCTGAGGGACGACACCACCGACGACGACCAAGGTCTTGGAAGCCCCAGCAGTCCCAGCACGATCGGCAAGAACAGCGATCGAGTAGCGCGGTGAGGGGAGGAACAAACACAATGTTCATGTGCATTGATTGAATAGACACGGATGACATATCTCGCATGCAGGTTTGGCGTTTGGTTCCGGGATGCTCACAAATGTTAACGGGCCGGGAAGCGACTGGATGGAGAAGAATCTTGCTTTTGCAGAGTTATTAAAACCAGCCTTCCTTCTACCGAGATCTAATTTTGCTTATTGCGAACGAAAACTTGTTGAAGAGATAGATCTTCTCAGATAGAGGTGTGATAACAAACAAATTATACGGGGCATAAACATCCGTCTTGACTTATGGGACTCCATCCTGGTGTTCCCCTGTAGGCCCTGCTTCGCTGCATCGCCAGACTTGGCCGCACCTCGGTGTGTGTCGATTCTCGGTGAAGAAGGTGGACCCGGTGAGGGGCATGCGGGGCACACCTGGACCCCGGGCGCCGCCTGCATCCCGCCAGGTCCACTAAAAAATTCCTAGAGTGGTCGAGCCTCGATCGCCTTTCGCTCTCTCCCGCCGCCATCCTCAATCGAACTTCTTCCTCTACTTCGCCGATCTTTGCAATCACTCTACTCCCATCCCGAACCACCCGAAACACAATCGCCACGATGCCTTCCGTTAAGAACCCAAACGGCCCGTCCAAGAACCGCCTTGCGAACCGGGCCCTCGTCGCCAAGATGCACCGCAAGAAGAAGTCGGAGGCGAACCGGAACAAGATCGCAAAGACGGACGCCATGCGCGGCGCGAGGCCCGGCCTGGCGCCCACGAGCGGGCCCAACGCGCCGCTGAGCAAGAAGAAGGCCAAGAAGCTTGAGAAGAAGATTGCGCACGCCATGAGGAGGAAGATGGCGGCCGAGGGGGAGGTTGTTATGAAGGGTGAGTGCTGCCTTTCGGGCGAGAGAGTGGGCGAAAATGGTGGAATCACCGAGGCTAACGTTTGCAGATGTCCAAGAGGCAGGCGAGGGCAAGCCCGAAGAGGGTGACATGGAGACAGAGACGATTGAGTAGATGTGGCTTTGAAGGAGGCGCGGTTGGTGAAGGACGAGTCTGTCGAGACTCTTGGGCATGGGCTTGGGATACTAGTTCACAGGGAGCAGTCATGGTCATGCTTCGTGAGTAAACTGCTCGTTATTGTTTGAAACGACCCCGAGTTAACAAATCTCCAGTCTAGGATTGTAACACGCAGACGAACCCCAGCCCGAATATACGAATTGATACCCCAGAATAACATCATACTGTCCACAACCACTAACGAGCATGTACCGTGAACGATGGCGTCCTCAGATTGAAACCCCCTGGTCCTTCTTCCCGCTGTTTGAGCTGCCCTCCAACTGGGGTCCGTGTCCATGGTTAGGCTTGTGGCCGTGTGGATATCCTCGTACGTTGATCCCCAGGTGATGCGGACGATGCGTGCAGGAGATCGCCCGGGGTGACACGTTGTAGGGCGCTGGATTTGCACTCGGCCAGGCGCTCTCGTCGCTTCAAATGGATCTGGATCTTGGATCAGGCGCCGGTGCGCCTTCGCCATTTCTTGCGAACCAGGACTCCGAGTCGCCGCGTGGAACTACCCAGCCCCCCGATGGGTCGTCACACTCGTCTTCCCCCGCCTCGATTCCGGCCTCCGCCGCGGCGTTCCGCCACTGCCGGAAAAGGGTCTTGACCTGCTTCACGGCACGGTCCTGCTGCGCCTCGCTCAGGAACGGGTCATTGATCCCGCTCGCGACGTCGCCGCGTCCGTATCGCTGTCGCCGTCGTAGTCGTCCGGCGTGCCCGCGAACAAAGGCACGCGGCCGAGGAAACGGTCTTGGAAGATGGCCTGGCGGAGGATGCTCGTCCTGGCGAGCTCCGCGGCGATCCGGCGCTCCGAGAGGCGGGATCGGCGCTCAAAGTGCGTGAGGAGCTGGGCCGTGTCCAGGCCGCGGATGATTTCGGACCTGTTTAGGTTGCGGTGGCGGCGGTTGGGCTTGGAGTGGGACGGGGTCGAGAGGGCTTGGAGGACCGAGTCGTTGATGCTGACGGTCGATGGGGTGTTCATCGGGGTGCTGGAGGCCTGCGATGCTTCGGAAGCGTAGTCTTCCTCGTTCTTGGCTTTGGATTGGGAAGAGATGTCGCTTCCGAACTTGTTCATCGATTCCTTCTCCACCTTCGTCGGCCGGCCAGGACCCGACTCGTCAAAGGCCATTGGGCCGGGCCGCGTGGCATTACTGTTGGACTCTATAGACGATCTAGGTTCACCTAATCTTCTGTCCAGCGAGCGATGTCTCAGATCTCGAATGGCGAGCTCGAGGATGTCCGCCTTATCAACGGACTTTGAGTTGTCTTTCGTGGTTTTGCCCCTGAGCTTGGTAGGCGATTTGGACCTGGGGAAGATCTTGCCCAGCCAACGCTGTCTCAGACCTCGGTTCACATACCCGCAGTAATTGTCATCGGCGAGGGTCACCGTCGTCCGCCGGTGCGGCCTCGTGCGAAGCGTGAACCCAGCCGGCAACTCCGGGCTGGGCAAGCTGTGGTCTAGCGGGTGCAGTCTCGGGCCTTGCTCGTTGGACTCGGAGTCGTCAAAAACCTCCTGGCCGGACGGCTTTGCGTCGTTTCCGAACTCAACAGATGACTCATGTCCAGGGAAAGGGTTGTACGGAGGGCTACCGAGGCACTGAATCGCCAAGTCGTAGACCGTTCCAAGGGCAGCTTCCCACCCTTTGAGGTACCCCTCTTCGCTTGCCGCCACAGGGCACGCGAGCTTTTGAGCGTCGATCTCGGCTATGAAGGCCTCGCAGACCGCAATGAAGACATTGCGGATGTTGTCGCGGGTCTCGCCCTCGCCTACATCGCAGAGTCTGCTGAAGGCGGCGGATTTTGGCGCGAAGGGGCGCCCATTCAGGACGAGGCCGTTGTGAGAGTGTTCAGCGAAGGTCGCACTGTAGTTGGGCAAGCTGCTCCTCATCGTTCTGATCAAGTTGGTGTTGCTGGCTAATACTTTTCTTGAGTAGGCCGGGGTAAGCGCTGATGATTCTCTCCAGTGGCACGTTGAAAGTGCACGGAAATGGATTATGCGTGGCGATGGATGCCCTTTAAATTGGCCCGGTTGTACATTGGCGAAGCAAGATGTCTTTCATGGTTTCTATTTCTTCGAAGAGGTTCTGGCTGACAATAGTAAGCGACGGAGGCTGCAATATTTTGTCTACCTTCGAGACCTAATGGCCGAATATCAACAACAGTTACCCCTGATACATCAGGCCCAAACCTCAAAGACACCATCAACGCAGCTTGAAATCGTTCAAAGAGTAGCATGCCAAAGTTGAATTCTCCTCGCTATGGAATGAGAAAGTTGGGGAGGGCATGCTTTGGTCCATTCTTAGGGCTTCTTACCACCGTGAAAGAAAACAAGGATATCACAGAGTCACAGGTGGCGGTTTTACTCTCCTCCTGGCCCTACTCAGGGACCTCTGCCGATTCTGTCATATCTAGTCTCTGAGCCAACAAAGTGCTGCGGCCACAAGAAACATTCAAACAAGGTTGAAAGCCGTCATTAGAGTCAGCAGGTAAGAGACTGTCCGATACACAACGCATCAACGAACAAGCGACGCCAACGGCTCGTCTCCCCATACACTCGGGTCTTCGCCCCAAGGCCCAACCCCTGGCCCCTTGAAGATCTTGCCGCCCTTCCAAACCCAGCCGACGTTGTCGATCTTCTGCAGCACTTTGACATCTTCCACCGGGTTCTCCAACAAGCCGATGACATCCGCCTCGTACCCAACCTTCAACTGGCCGGTTTTGGGCGCCTGTCCGCCCACGCTCAGCGGCCCGTTCGCCGTCGCCGACTTGATAGCCTCCAGATTACTCATGCCGGCCTTGACGGCGGACTCCAGCTCCATCGCCATGTTGAACCCCGGCGACGTATCCGTGCCCAGGGCAATCTGCACGCCGGACTCGATTGCCATCTTGTACGCAACCGTGTGGTTCGTCGCGCACAGTTTAGCCTTCTCCCATACCGTGGGAGGAATCCCCTTTCCCCCAGTGCTCAACAGCAAGTCCATGATGAGACGCGTGGCGATGTAGATGATGCCCTTCTCCTTGATCAGGTCGATACACTCACGGTCCGCAAAGGAGACGTGCTCCAGCGTCGTGACGCCGGCCTTGATGGCCGCCATGATCCCGGGCTTGCCGTGGACGTGCGCCGCGACGACGCGATTCTGCCTCGTCGCCTCCTCGACGATGGTGTCCAGCTCCGATTGGCTGAATTGCGCGTAGAGCGGGTTGTCGTCGCGAGACATGACGCCACCCGAGGCCATGAGCTTGATGCACTTGGCGCCGCGCCGGATCTGCAGACGCACCGCGCGGCGGCACTCGTCGACGCCGTCCACGAGCATGCACGGCGCCGTGCCAAAGTGACCCGGTGTTACTTGCGACACGCCGAGATTGAGGAGGACGTCGCCCGCGGGGAGGGAGAAGACGTCACCATGGCCGGCGAGCTGGCTTAGGCCCGCGCCGGAGCTGTACACGTTGGGCCCGACGATGCTGCCGTCATCGATGGCGCGGGAGACCTCGCAGCCCAGACCCGCCACGTCGCGGAGGGAGGTGTAACCGCGTTGCAGAGCCAGCCAGCACCCTCGCGTGAGGCGGGCGCGGAGGCGGCGGGGTGCTCGGTGATGAAGCTCTGGTATGAGTCGCTGCTTCCATTACCGTCAGGGGACGCACCGCCAAAGTGGGCGTGGCAGTCCCAGAGGCCTGGCATGAGGTATGGCACAGAGTAGGATCTGTGAGGGGAGTCGGTATATTCTGAGGGGAGGATGGACCGCGGACCGACCCAGGCGATGATTCTTGACGAGATGACGATGGCGGCATCTTTGAGAGGCTCGCCGTCGCCGGGGATGAGTAGGGAGGTCTTGATGATCGTGAGGATTGTTTTCTTAGTCAGGGCGAGGGGAGGTTCCGGGGCGTCGGTGTAGTTCGGTCTGAAGGAGCCCCCCATTGCAGGGGAGTAGATGTACGTCGGTCTTTCGATGAGACGCCGAGTCATTTTGGCTGAGATGAGTGATTGTTCTAGTTTCCGAGAGTTTCCTGAGATATGAAATGTGTCAAGTTGATATGGCTCATGTTTGAAGCCACGGCTTTGTTATGAGCCGCGATTCTTCGTGCCGCATTGCGGGATGACGAATCACACCGCGGCCCGATTAGGAAGGTCATCATTTTCCGTGGTCCCCAGCCAATTCCCGGTGAACATTAGCAGTAGGATATCCAGGCTGCTTATCTAGCACCTTTGGCAATCGTACGCCATGCTATCGGTAAGCAAGCCAGCGGCACAGCGTGTCCTTGGTTGCTAAAACGAAAGCAGACATCTCTACAGCCCAGAGGGAGTGTGTGGCAGGGTAGGTAGGAGTTAGCTTGGCGCCGGCTAAAGCTACGGCGTATCCGACGTCTTATGGTGACAATAAATCAAGGATGTGACCGTTTGAACTCGTGGGCCATTGCCTTTAGTCACAGAAAAATGATGGCTGTAGGGTTCATGAAGCTTGCTTGGTGCCGGGTTCGGTCTATGGTTGACTCATTGATGGCGGCTGTCGCTGAGGTTTCTGTCAGCTTCGCGACCCCGGGGTCTATGATAGAAGGGTTTAGTTGAGATTGTGGGTGCATGAGGCAAGTGACGATATCATTGGTGAAGACATGAGAGTTCTTGTTTGGTGTTCCTCGGCCAGGCTTGGGCACATGCATCAAGGTGCTGAGTACTCGGCCACGATCAGTGTTTCTTTCCTCATCATATATGTCAGGGGTGTGTGGCACAGAGTGAGGAGATCAGCAGTGGTTGGGCACCGGTATATGAGAAGGCAGGTGCGAAGGGTGACTCTCAATCTCTGGCCTTCTCATCTTCTGAGGGATGGAAAGTAGACGTACTGGTGCCATACAGGTGGCGTTCTGCCATATAGATCGTTATGTTAAGCATTGATCCACTCAATCTATTCCATGCCTCGCGATGTGCACCTTGTAGTACTCCTACACATTGTGGTATACCCCTGTGGCTCGTGACAAAATACACGTTGAGTTTTGACGAGATCCGAGAAGAGTGTATCTCTGACGAGCATAAATGAATAGATCTTGTCACATCACTATGCATCCCTGGGATTTGGTGTCAACTTGAATATCATCCTTTATGGGCGTTATTATTAGTCGCCCGTCCTGATAAATGGCTCTATACTGATGCCGCTTGCGGGTATAAGTGCTCTGATCATGCCACAGCCCACTGACACGGCTTGCCTAAGTGCAATAGCCTTTGGGATAGCAAACAGGCATACATAGAGCTGCCGTTTGATAGCTGCCGATACCAAGCTAGTGAAGAATTCGCAGAACCACACCGCCAGAACTAGATGTTCTCTATTACTCCACTTGCTTTCTCGATACCTTACCGACTCTGATACAATCCATAGGCATACGAGGCCTCACTGAGGGACGCTCTTACGCGTCACTTCAAGTTCACCACTTCAGCCCGTCTGGCACTTTCTAACGTGTCGCAGCCGAGTCTAAAGCGATACGTCTCGGTGAGGTGTGACTCGGCCAATCTATCGCAAACATCGTTGACGCGTTTCGCATCTGGAAAAACATGAAGACACTAAGAAGCATATAACACCAGGAAACTCTCACAACGCCACGATAAAAGCCACTACTGTCAAAGAGATATTGCTGCATCGTTGCGGAACTTCGCTGAGGCGGTAACACAAATCCTAGCGGAGAGTTTTGAATTTTAGAATATATACCAATGATGAGCAATCTCGAACATGCAATGCGCCGATGGTTTAGTGGTAAAATTCTCCGTTGCCACCCAGCAGCGTCGGGGAGCCGGGGTTCGATTCCCCCTCGGCGCACTTCTTTTGCCTTATGGCCGCAACCATGCTCAATCAGTATTATTTTTCCTCGTTTCTGTCATTCTCGTTATATGCTGGTTGGTGG
>JAIMZG010000147.1:0-29753 GCA_020466075.1 Colletotrichum coccodes | reverse complement strand
CACACGAGAGACAACGATTGGCCGAGCATTTCGTGATCTTGTCGTTGTGGTTGACTGTTGCATGCATTCAGATCGGAGTGGAAGGAAATCATGGGATTTGACTTTTCTCGATGTTTTTTCCCCCGCCCGGCAAAAAAAAAAAAGAAAAAAGACGGCCCAGGTAAAGGGGACCAAGCATGCAGGTACGTATCTTTTGTACCCCCCACCATGATGCCCAGTGCGCTCTAAGTGGAAAGCCAGTGCCTGGTGACGTGACGGAACTCATCGCCAGCAATCGAGCAGTGGCATTCAACTTTGCCCCTCCTCCAAACTATTATCCCGCCCATCCATATCGCGCTCGACGACCACCTCGATCCATCGATCTTCAATACGTCATTCAACGGCCGCCTACTGCCCCCAATCCGACAATCGTTCATCACGACCGCAGAAATGCCCAAGAAACTCTCCAAAAACCCCCAAGGCGGCAGCACAACAAACTTCGGCACGCCTTCCACCTCGACGACAAACTCCACCTCCCTCTCCCTCCCCCGAATCCTCACAGACGACCTACCTCTACCGAAGCTCATCGTCTTCGACCTAGACTACACCCTCTGGCCCTTCTGGGTCGACACCCACGTCGCGGGGCCGCTCAAGGCCAACGCGACGCACTCCGCCGCCACCGACCGCCACGGCGAGTCCTTTGCCTTCTACCAGGACGTCCCGCGAATCCTCTACACTCTACCGCTGGCCGGCATTAAGATCGCCGTCGCGTCGCGGACGTCGGCGCCCGATCTGGCGAAGGACATGCTGAAGCTGCTGCATGTGCCACCGCCGAGCGTCGAGGAGGGCGGGAGCGGGAAGAAGGAGAAGACGAAGAAGGCGCTCGAGTATTTTGACGGCCCGTTGGAGATTTACCCGAGCAGTAAGATTCGACATTTCGAGGCGATATTCCGCAAGACAGGGATACCGTTTACCGACATGCTCTTCTTCGACGACGAGAGCCGGAACCGCGAGACGGAGAGCTTGGGGGTGACGATGCAGCTGGTACGCGACGGTGTGACGTGGAACGAGATCGAGAAGGGTGTAGCGGAGTGGCGCAAGAGGAGGGGATACTCTGGATAGATTCGCATGGCTGGTTGGAATAGAGGTTTTGGAGGCTCTCGTGACGGGGCCGGACGACGAAGCTTGTCTCCCCTGGTCGTACTTACACACGGACTCGATAAACCCGACCAACGGGACGGGAGACGGGATGATTAAACCTAGATCTGACTCTGTGCGACCTCGGATCCTTTGAAGATGGACGATGCGACGTCATGATACCAAATATTGGAATTGATAGATGCTTTGATTGATCGTAATAATATAAACTCCAGCCCATGTTGCCTCATCCAAACCTGCCCACGTTCCCTTGGGAGGACCAGCGCCCTCTGGGGTATTTGTAAACCACACCCAAATCACAAAACGGATCGATGCTGTTGTGCCGAGTACACACCCCGCAACCTCTATGATTTCGAATCCGAGATTCATGCCAGTCCCGTCGGGGGCGACGCTGTGCTGCCCTCGGTGTGCTTCTCCGCAATCTCCTTGGTGTCGGAGATTGAAAGCTTCTGCATCTCCGGTTCCGGAGCCTCGGTGACCTTGGCCGGCTCCGTCTGGGTTCCCTCCATCACGCTACCCTCCTTGGTCGCAGGCGTGGCAGCGGGCGTCGGCTCAGCCGCCGGCGCGCTCGCCTTCGGCGGCCAGGTCTTGGGGACCGAGCAGATGAGCTCGTTCTGCTCTTTGCCGTTGACGCTGCCGACGCCGATGCACTCCACATGCGTGCCGTCCTCGGTCTCGCGCCAGACGGCGGGCCGCGACGTGAAGGAGCTGTTGCCGTTCTCCCACCGCACGACGCCCTCCCACGCCGGGTCCACCGTCGGCTGGTCGCCGAACTTGAACTCGAGCTGGCCGCCGTACTGCTTCGGGATGTTGCGCGGCTCGATGAACTGCTCCAGCGTCGGGAGCACCTCGTGGGGGCTAAGGATGAAGATCTTGGACACCGTGATGGGGTCGAACCAGCGCTTGACCCAGCCCCAGACGGTGGAGAAGAAGACCGGCGCGCCGATGATGAAGATGCCTAGGCGAGTCTATTAGCCGGCTGACGGGGCGCCGGTAAATGGGGCTACTCACGGTCGAGGGTCTCCGGGTAATGCGCCGTCGCAAGCTGGCTGGCAGCCTGCATGTGGCCCTTGAGGTTCCAGAACTGCTTCAAACTGACCCCTGAGATATCCACAATGTTCGTGCTCAGCGTGATGGGAGTTTCACGGTGTTCGCGGTCCTGCAGCTGCGTGGAGAAGGGCTGGTTGAAGCGCGTCAGGTTCTCGTAGAGGGCGAACAGGCGCAGCATGCCGGCCGGGGTCTTGCCGTCGAACTTGGCCTTGCTGAAGCTCGAATCCTTGCCCAGCTTCTCGTAGGTCGCAATGGCCTTGTTGTCGAGCGTCTTGACCTCGAACAGGTAGACGGGGATGCCGCGCCTGTCGCGGCGACCGAGCCATTGCGGGTACAGCCGGCGGCTCTGCTCGTAGGCGTCGAGCTCGATGGTCTTGTAAAGGACATCAATGTCGTTGGCGGCGCGCCACTCTTCCGTGTCCTTGAACTGCACGAGGGCGTCCTCGGGGACCCATCTCCGCGCGCGCAGGTATCGGCTGTAGTACGGCGCAAACGAGGAAAAATCAGAACCGCTTCTTCGTCTTCCGGGGGTTCCGGCGCACAAAGCGCGGAATAGGATGGGAAAGAAAAAAAAAGAAGAGGGGCTTCAACTCACAGCAAAGTCGGGTCGTCGTGGGAGGCAGGCGGCCCAGGCCTGTACAGACCCGTCTCCTCCAGCAGCGTCTTGAAGGCGACCAACTGCGCCTCTTCGTGCTCGTTGAGGTGGCCCAGATGGCCGTGAGGGTAACCAACGTCGGACACCGTCGAGGCGTGGGATTTGACCCTGGTCGCGGGGTCGGAAGCGGCGGCGTCGGTCGTCATGGTGGTATTTTCAGTCGTTTCTGGTCGATTTGGCGGCTCAAGAGATGGTGTGTCGGGTTGGCGGTGTACAAGACGCGGTTCTCTTTTGAGGGAAAGGTCAACTTCTACTCGCCAGCGCGGCGTGCGAGGTCGCCCCGAGAAAGGTCTGCAACGTCAGCGACATGGCGGGCAGGGCGGGCTGCTTCGGGCGCGGGATGGGCGGGATCCATTTGATTGATGTGGTAATCGGCGAGAAATCAGCACGCCGCACGCTGCGTGCTGGTGCCACACGCCCCCACCCGACCCCTGTGACCAAATCTGGACCCTTGTCACCCGTCAGCTTGTCTCTCGTTCCGACTCCATTTACCCGATGGGCCTGGCCAACCAGCGGACAGTTGCTTTGTCCGGATTACGTCATACAAGCAGATGCGCCAGATCTGGGTCCCATCTTGGGATTGTTCGCTTCTGGGGCCTTGGGAATAACCTCAATCCGACGTCAACATGGACAACCACTGCGAGACAGGTCACAGCCTCTCGGAACAGCGAGATGCGCAACATCACGAATCTCAACAAGTTCATCTCGCACCATGCAGCCGCCCCCATCTGGCTGCCGGCCCAGGCAAGCTCACGACGTGCGTCCCGATGGCGCCGCGCCACCGAATCCTTCGACGCGAGGCCAACCAATGGAAGAAATGCGAAGAGCATGGCGTACGAGTCATTATGGAGACACAATGTTAAAACAAACAACGACCTTCTCAGAAACAAAACATCCGCAATCCGCGCGATGTGGCAGCATGACGATGAATTCAAGGTTGCTCTTTGTTTTTGGTCCCTTGCCACAGGTTACCCGCCCACTTTCTCTGCGAAACCAGTTCAATTCCGTGTTGAACTTCTGGGGCATGTTCATGCAGCTAGAGGCTTCATCCTGCTTATTGAGATTGTGCAAAGCCCCAGGCTCGCCAATCAGAGCCCATCAATGTGAATCCACTTCGCCTAATCTGGCAACCTGCGACTGGGATGACTCGGCCTGCTCATGGGACATTCTTCCCATGCGCCTCGGATAGCTGTTCTTGCCAGTGCATGGCGTACACAAGGGCCGGAAACCGATAACACGACTTCCAACCGCAACGAGGAAGGGTTTCATGGCCAGAAGGACGAAAACAACAGCATACCCGAGGGCACCGTACTGGCATGGTAGGCCCCTCAACCACGCAGCGTATCACGATCGTCCCTGAAACACATGTATGTCGAGCTCTCCGTACCGGATCTTATCACTGTCGGAAACTTGGGACAGCACGAATACGGTTATGACAGTGGAGTGTGGGAACTAGCAATGAGAGTTTGGACATTTAATTCGCAGCCGCCCAAATTTCGTATACTCTGCGTTTGACTTGGAGTCTAGTATACTGTCAATCATCGTGATCAGAATCTTGCCTACCGGTTCAGAAGGCGTATTATTCGCGGTGAAGCATTTCATGAATGGCCGTTATTGGTTGATTTCATAACAAGGATACAACGGCACGTGCCGAATGTGAATGAAGGAAAACTATTAGAGCCGCTCGTATTCACCCAGTGGAACCTGGGTGTCGCTATTTAGGCCAGCCAAACAGTGTATACAACAGACAAACCGCAGTTAGAGGTAAACGGGGGTGAGTATACAGGGGTTAAACATGGAGCGTCCCGTCCCGCCAAGCACAGCATGTTACGGTAGTCCCAAATATTGTGGTTCATTCTCCACAACACAGCTCGGGTCTCGCAAGACACCCCCTCCTCCCTTGCCGACAATCCTAAGGCCCAAGGGTTGAGCAGGTACTTTCGCGAGAGTTTGGTGCTGTCATGGAGTATGCAGCAGACGCAAGTTCCCGGCATTTCTCGCAATCGTGGAGTCCCGCGGACCATATCTTCGAGTGGTAGTGGGTCGGTCTCCGCGTACACCCCGTTAGTTCAATAATGATCCGGCGATTTCGGCGTCTTGACGAACCCGTGTTAGTCCGTCGCAGTTCCAATGGGCTGCATCGACCGCCCATGAGAGACTGACTATTTTCATTCCGGCCCAAGTCTCAATACACTTGGCCGCGATGCTAACGACAGATGCCTCACGGCCCTCGTGTTCGGATAAGTCATGTCGCCCGCTTCAGCTACCGGGTCATCGTCGAGCCCGACCACCTCAAGTCTCGCCTCCAATTAAACCGGCTGTAGAATACTGAAGCTTGGCAAACCGTTGACAGCTAGCCCTTTCGTAATAATGATATCTCATGAAGCTTCAGACGGGACTGTTTTGAGGTCCAAGTCCGACGACCGCCAGACGCGAGACAGATAAATAGTCCCCAGATTGCCAACCATTTAGATTCTTTAACACTAGCAACAACAGGCACCACTTCCATTTACTCTTCGATACGAGCGGGTCCTTCCAAAACTCGACAACCATTCATCGCCCAACATGAAACGTGGAGTTTCGTCTCTTTTGTCCTTCGGCCTGTCATTGTCCGCTAACTGTCTTTCGTCAAGCCCTCAACGGCGACAGGAAAATGCCGCAGCTTGCGCTAGCCCCTTGATCAGGAAGGAATGGTGAGTTGGAGCAACTTGAGCTCAATAGATTGGAATGTTACTGAGAAACCCTACCACCTAGGCGTACGCTTTCCGAAGCTGACAAAAGGTCCTACCTGGATGCCGTCAAATGTGTGATGAACAAGCCAGCTTGGACATCTGCCTCTGACCTTCCTGGCGCCGCAAATCACTTTGAGGATTTCTTGGGAGACCATATCCTTCAATCGGACACGATGCATTTCGTGGTAAGATAATCATCCACACAGGTGCTGTCAGGCCGTCAAGCTGACAACGTGGATACAGGGATCTTTCTACCCCTGGCATCGACTGCTCGTCTGGATCTACGAAAGGGAAATCCGTGCGTGCGGGTTTTAAGGCGCTCAGCCTTACTGGGATTGGACTCTTGACGCCGACTCCATCGACACCTTCGTAAAGTCCCCAGTCTTCGATCCTGAAACCGGTTTTGGCGGTAACGGGGAGTGGGTTCTCGGAACCATTTACAGTCCCGAGCCCGGCATGACTGTACACGTCTCCTCTGCCTTCGCAATCTCCTTTGAAGACCGCTCAGGAGGCGGGTGTATTCCAGATGGGCCATTCGCAAACTTGACGATTCACATGGGCCCGGGTAATAGCGTCGAGGCAATCGAGTACTGCGCCCGGCGCGACTTCACCCCTTCAGCTTTCATGACGTATGGAAGCCGTAGTGCTGTGGCGGAGATGATGAAGCTTCCAGACTTTGGTCATTTCACTGACCAGACGGAGGGGTAAATCCACGCTTCGGGACACTGTGGCGTTGGAGGTATATATGGAACCATGGACGACCTCTACTGCAGCCGTAAGTTTGTGACACTTCCATGGGTGCTGCGGTTGGCAACGACCCAGACTAACTCGTGCCCAAACCAGCTGGCGACCCTCTCTTCTTCCTCCATCACGCAAACATGGATCGTACCTGGTGGTCGTGGCAGTCTCGGAATTTGTCAACGCGGTTGAGTGAGATTTCGGGCCCAGTCGTCCCGTTTGACAAAGAGAACCGGCTGGGACGCAATTACACGGATGCTACACTCAAAGCTCTCTCGAGGCTCACCCAGAGACGCCTATTTCAGGGTGAGGGTAATGATTGGTCTCAAATTGTTCAGCCATCGCGAATTGGGAAATTTGGTTGAGTTTTAACAAGGGTAGCGTGGATTGTCATGTATCGATAGCTTATGAGTGATCATTTATCAACGCAGGAGTCTTGGTTAGTAGCGAGAACTCTTCCGGCCTGCTGTATCGCCAAGATCTTTTCGCGACGTAATTAATACATGCTTTTTAGGAGAAAATCCACTTCTTCGTTAGGATGTCGTTTGATTATTGGTGCTGTGAGCGGGCTCAGGTCAGCATAGCATGTCTCGTTTGAGTGCATCCATGGCCGAGATGAACCCTTCGTAGACAGGGGATCTGAATCCTACATGCCAGGAGTGCCTTATAGGTGGGCCGGGCTATATACCTCTGACAGACACGCCGAACTGCCTCCCCCGTAGCTTGAACTCAGTGGTGGTTGCATATACCCAATCCGCTCGACGTGGGGGCTGTTGATCGGGTAGAATTCATACCATGTGTGGCGAATAATGGAACCGTGAGAATCAAAAAAGAGTATATCCAGGCCTGGTAGTCGATGGGAACACCCTGACACACCCCATCCAAGAAGTTGAGCATAAAATGGCGAACACTATTCAGGTTGCTATATATGCCACGGGTTAACAAGTCGAAGAACCTTTCAACTTGAAATGCCACGAAATGGTTGGGGAATGGAGGAACCATGACATATGCCAGAATTTTTATCTTTAAGATTTTGCGAGTGACCAGGAAATGATCGAGACCAAAGACACATAGCCAGCGGGTACCCAAAAGAGGTCGAGGTGGACAAATGCCGTCGGCGGAACCCTTTTCCGCTTTTGGTCGGGTTTGGGACCGCATCTCTGACTCTGTCACGGGGAGCTGATTGGACCCGGCTATACAAGTTCTCGGGACATGAGCCGCCGCCCTCTTCATCTTCCTCTGGACCATCAGCGCAACAACAACGCCCGATGCCAATCAAACTGTTGGTAGACAAGCTTTCTCTCATCTTGCAACGCAAGATATTTTCCTTCCTCCGTCAAAAGTAACACCCATTCAAAACATCCAGGTGCCAAGTTTTTATATCGAAGGGGGAACAGATGTCATAGCAAGGGCCCGAGGCACAGCTTCTGGCGCGCAAGGTTCTGTTCATAGTGGAACATGCTATAAGAGACTTCCGGCGGCCGTCCGGACCAGCGCCTTGCCGGGTTATGTTAACGGAACAGTCCAAAACCCCTGCTTGGACCCGAAGAGTATGAGAAGTGTGTCCCAGTACTCCTTGGATATCTGGACGGAAACGATATCGACGTCCTGGACATCGCGAGAATCAAGGGCACGCGCAAGGTTTTGTCCATCAGCGTGAAATTCATGGGACCGTCCATCACGCCTGCTATGAATTAGTGGGTGAATGATATCACCAAGTAACCTGAAAATACCACGAGCAGAAACCAAAGCAGGTTAGTATCTTGGGCAAAGGGCGGCAGCGGACTCGCGGGCATGCGCAAGGCCGACCGTCTGGCTCGTGAGGCTCTGGATATCACTGATACGACCATCAAGCGTGGCATCGCAACCAGACTCATGAGCGGGACTCATCATCCCCTTCCTACTACAACCGCTTTCTCAACTCCGCATACTCGTCGATCAGTCAGGGCATCTGCCAAGGCCACCTTGACCAGCATGTACTTAGTACTCCTGGCAGGAGGGGTTTTGGAATCGACGTTACACTGTGCTACAATGACTACTTCGGCGACCTCGACGAGGCGCGATACCATAGCTTCCAGCTCACGCCGGCAAGGTTTCCGTCAGATTAACAGAGAATACACGGACAACGGAGCGGGGACACTAGGAACTGCAGTCAAAGACGCCGTGGCTAGTAAGAGTCGCATCATCTGAAAGCCGCTTGTAGACCTCGCATCCTTGTCAGAACCATGACAATTCATAATAGCACACCCGTTCATCCGGTGCACCGAGGCTCAGCATCTTCCGTTCCAGAACTCCACCTTCCGGTAGGAGTCCGGTAGGAGTGGCTTTGAAGTCAATGATTAGTGTTTAGCCTAAATCTGAAGCCATTTTCCCGTTCTCCCGGCGCTGGGGGACCACGAGGCCTTCAGGATGTAACCCCTACCAGAATTCAGCCGCTTCAAGGGCATGATGCCAAGTTCGACCACCGCTTCGAGCAACATCAAAAGTATGGTACGCCAGGAGCGAGGTTCCGCTGTCGTTTCGGGCGACGCCAAGAGATGAGGTCTCTACCAATATAAATGTGCGCTCGGCAGATACAGGTCAAGCATCGGGCCAGTGCTGATGAACTCGGATCACTATCAAGCTTCAAGATCGTAACCTGTAATGCTTGCCAATATGAAGTTGATCCTGCCAGGGGCGGCACTATTTGCCCTCGCCGGCGCACAACAGGGTGCCTGGGCTCAGTGCGGTGGTATCGGCCACTCCGGCGGAACGACCTGCATCTCGGGATATTTCTGCCGGTACCAGAGCGACTGGTACTCACAGTGTGTGCCTGGAAGCGCCCCCAACACCACTCCTCCCGTACAACCCCCCTCGACCACTCTTCAAACATCTACAACATCACCCGGAGGAACCCCGGCCACTACCACGACAACCTCGGCACCCGGCGGCGGCGGCGGTGGCACCGCGTGCCCCGCTCTTCCCAACGGTCTCGGGGCGTCCACTTCGGTCTTGCCCGACCCTTTTACGTTCCAGAACGGAGCGAAGGTGGCATCAAGGGCAGATTGGGCCTGCAAGCAAGCAGAAATCAGCTCCCAGCTCCAGCGCCTGGAACTCGGGACGCTCCCTCCCAAACCGCAGTCCGTCACGGCCTCGTATTCCGGCAACAAGTTGACAATCAACGTCTCAGACGGCGGCAAGTCCATCTCCTTCGCCGTGACGATCTCCAAGCCCAGCGGCAACAGCGTGCCGGCAATCATCGCGTACGGCGCCGCCAGCATCCCGATTCCGTCCAACGTCGGCACAATCGTCTTTAGCAACGACGAGATCGCCCAACAGCAGGGCGGCGGCTCCCGGGGAAAGGGGAAGTTTTATGACCTGTACGGAAGCGGCCACAGCGCCGGTGCTCTGATGGCCTGGTCCTGGGCCGTCTCTCGTATCATCGACGCCTTGGAGCTGACGCCTTCCGTCGGCATAGACGCTACCCGGATCGGCGTGACCGGGTGCTCTCGGAACGGCAAGGGGGCCATGGTGGCTGGCGCCTTCGATTCGCGGATCGCTCTCACTCTCCCCCAAGAGTCCGGGGCCGGGGGCGCAGGATGCTGGCGCATCGCCGACTGGCAGAACCGGAATGGCTTCTCTGTGCAGGACGCCAAGCAGATCGTCGGCGAGAACCCGTGGTTCGGCCCCGCCTTCAACCAGTACACAAGCAACGTCAACCAGCTCCCTTTCGACCACCACATGCTTGCCGGGCTCATTGCCCCGAGAGCCATGTACGTCATGGAGAATCCCGACTTCGAGTGGCTCGGAAAAATCAGCACGTATGGATGCATGGGAGGGGCGAGGAAGCAGTGGCAGGCCCTCGGGTCTCTTGACACGTTCGGATACAGCCAGGTTGGGAACCACGGGCACTGCAGCTTTCCCAGCTCACAGCAGAGCGAGCTCACCGCCTTCATCAACAAGTTTCTTCTCAGGCAGTCTGGCGGCTCGACTAGCATTTATCGCACAGACCAGACTTACAACAACTTCAATGTGGACAGTTGGTCGCCATGGACGGTTCCGGCGTTAGGTTGAGAGGTATCGTCAGTCCAAGCGCAGCACAACGGGAGGGTCTTGATTGTTTACTGAGGACATGACGTCGGCGAGCGATAGATACATGCCGCAGCACTACATTAGGTAATCTAGGGGTAGTTTGGCCAATGTGTGTTTTCCCAACCCAGCATCTTTGTTTCTTGCCGCGCCGTACATTCGCGAACATATTCCCCTTCGGAACGGATGGAGGAATTGCACTCCCATGTGCCACGATAATCTGGCCCGGAATTCGGTCGCATCCTGGACGCCAAAGAAACCGCCAGCGTCCGAACGGGAGGCCGTCTGACGCGATCGACCTCGGGCCACCGTCCTGCTCCATCACCGTCAGGGACGGCATGGAAGAAGAGGAGCGAATAGTGGCGAGGGGTACATTAACAATAGGGAGAACCTTACATGTAGAAGCAGTCCTTGAACCTTGGGAACTATGTCGACCATTCCAGGCCGGAGAAACAGCGTCATATGGGCGGTCAACGCCAACAACGCCGTTTTCGCAAGCTGTGCGGTCATCCTAAGCCTCGAAAGACAAACGGGTAGGGCGGGGGTAAGAAGAACAGCACCGATAGATTATTTCGGCACCGAGATGTTACGTCTCCTTCGTCTGCAGCCGTCAGAGAACACCACTGAATACACGAGCGACAGGGCAAGTGTTGGGAGGTAACTCCTGGTGGCTTTGCGTTATCCGCTTCGAACTTGGGGTACCTCTATTACGACCACACATGACATACGGGAAAGCAAAATTCCATGAACGGCCGCCTGATGCCGCACGAGACTGTTACAAGCATCGCTCTTGCTGTAGAAGCATTTCGGGCTACATGGTTGAGCCATATAAACACATACACCTGCATAGCGGTGGCCCGTGCGGTCACCAGTGAGTCGAAGTGATTCACGAGGCGTGATTCATTCACCGAAGACGTGGTTTGCGCTCGCGTCGTGATTGGTCGAAGCTCCGAAATCGTATGTGTCATGGTTCCCCCCGAGCCAAGACAAACCCCCCCCCGGTCTGCGTCGACCTTTCCGTCCCCGGCCTCCCATTTCCACCCTCGTGCACCTTTTAGCATTCTCCATCTTGCTTCCTAGACTTCGAACATATCCCTAGAAAAGTACCATCGGGCCCCTGGATTGCGTTGCGCAACCGGAAATATAGATCTCTCACCCTCGGAAACCCCGTCGATCCGAAGCACAAGCCTCCACCCCGCGATCGCCACCCTTATCGCGCTTATCGGCAGCCCTGAACCCTACCTCTCTCTCTATCTCACTCTCTCTCTCCCTCCTTTCCCTCGGCTTCGACGACAGTCATCTAGGCCCGGTCCAACCGCTCATCTCAACCGAACATCAAAGCACGAGACCTACTTCGCCCAGCATGGCAATCTACGGCGCTGTCCCCCCTCCTGAAGACATCGACCAGTCCGTTGCAGCGAACCCCGACGTCCCGCCGCAATCGCAGACCCCCGTCGCCGCTCACGTCGCCGCCCAGAGCGCGACGGTTGCCTCGGTCGACATCGAGGCGTGGACGGTCTCCGCCCTCGAGTCTCTGAGCGTCAGTCCGGTCGCCCGCGGCACCGGCACGCCACTCGCCATCAACCTAGACGAGCAGGTCAAGAAGGCTGCCGTCACGATCGCCACCGATGCCGCCCCCCCGTCCAGCAGGCCCCGATCCGGCGGCCCCTTAGCCGGAGAGACAGTCAGAAGAAGAGGGATGCGCTGTTGAAGGGCAATGAAGGCAGTCGGCAGCGTCGGCGATGGGAGAATGGTCCGTCCTCCCTCCGATATCCCTCTTCCAGCTTTCACCCTCACTAACCTCCCTCGCCCCCAGACCGTCTCGTAGGTGTACCAAACGCCCAACCTCCTCTCCCAAGCGACTGGGAAATCCACCCCACCTACCCGGTCCAGGTCGTTCCCTACCAGATCGCCCAGTTCTGGGACACGGGGCTCCGACAGAGCATCGAGGATAAGACGTCCAAGCTGCAGGCCCAGCGCAAGAAGCAGCAGCGCAAGAACGGCTCCGCCACGGGCCTCGAGGTCGGAGAGGTGCCCCGCGACCTGCGTGACACGGCCAAGCGCACCCCCGCCGTCCGGGGCTGGGTCCGCGTGCTCGAGGAACCCGTCCGGAACTTCCTCAAGGAGCGCAGCGAGGAGAGCGACGCCGAGGGCGACAGCGAGGACGAGGAGATCGTCTTTGTCGGGCGCAAGGGCATGACCGCCGCCGGCAAGGGGTGGAAGAAGGCGAGGAGGGAGGTGGGCAGCGAGAAGGTCGATACCGGCATGGTGTTTGACTCGCTGGGTGATGACGAGAGTGCCTCCTTCAAGTATGCTCCCCAACCCGGGCTGCAGCTTCGAGGTGTTTTACTGACTTGTTACAGGCGATGGTTGACGCATTCCATCTCGGACTACTACGGCCTCCAGTCCCACTCCGTTACCACAGGCGAACCCGCTCGCCGGGTCGTCTACGTGACGGTGAAAGAACCGAGCAAGCGCTCAGGGTCGAAGAAACATTCAGCCCTGCCACGTCCGTTGTGGGAGATGTGCTGATGTTGACCGGGTAATCCTTTGCCATTTTCGTCTTCTTCCAACTTCTTTCCATTCTTCCCATTGGGGTTGTCTCAGATTGCTGGACCACGCCGGCTTGGCTAGATGGGTGTTCATCAGGGATTGCATGATAGACCTACTTCACTCGTGTGCTACTAGATCTTCGGGGCCAGTTCTCCGTCACTTGGCCTCAAGGGACCAATAGAAGACCTGCGCTCATCTGGTTGCCCCCGTGCGTGGGATTCTGGCAGATGCAGTGACGGCTGCGATGAGTGGGCAGCTGTCGCGGCCTGTCAGTGGGCTCTCCGATGGAGGCTTCATACCACTCTACCACAGCCCTCTTGTGAACCCGCGGGCTCTGTCTTCATATGTAGCGAGGCTTCTTGTCTCCTTGCTGCTGGATTCTGCAGGGTAGAAAGCTCATGCTTGCACCGCCGATTCTAAAAGACCGCCAAGGCCCCCTACGCATTTCACGAAAAGACCAGAAGATGGCAAACAGGTGAGTTGGTAAGCACTTGTCGTTCCGACGTAGAGGTGATCGCAGGATCTGTCCGGCTCGGACGGCCGATGCTGTCCGGGACCAAGCAAAATCAAGTCCTCGGCGGCAAGTCTCCAGCCAATTTGGGCCGAGTTGCCGAGGACGATGGCTGTCGTCGACCTGAAAACCTTTGCCCTTCGTCATCCGTCGGTCTCGGTTTCGGATTCCTTTAAAAGTCTCCGCGCGTTCCATGCTAATTCATTTGGGTGTTTGTTTCTGAGGGAAGAACGCCACGAACCGAAGATCCCGTCTTGCGCCAAGTATCGAGTGGTTTAGAATACTGACAAAGTGATGCCAGCCTTTGGGCTTTGGGCGTTGATCACGAGCAGCGACTTGATATTGCCTGTCACGCAAGAAAGCCATTGAGCGAAGAATTTAACGATATTTGCAAGATCTTCTGTGATGTGCTACTCCTCTTGCAGTCCACGAGCTCAGACGCGAATCAAAGACATGGCGCACATCGCGCCTTTAGTTGTCCGCGGTGCTGTAGTTTCTGTGCGGGTCGCCGATACCGCCAGGACGTAGCAGGGGCCTCGTCTCCCTTTCGACTTGCCGCTCCTCTCTGTCATGTAACCGCTCCAGCTCCTCCTCGGTGTCTGCGTACCGCTCGGGATGGGCCGTGTACGGACCGGGGAGGCCCTGCTCCCAGCCCTCCGAGTAGGTCCTGATCGGATTGGGCCGTCTCGGTTCGTCGACGAGGGTAGGAGACTGCAACCCCTCGTGGTGCTCCTGGAATTCGTAGTAGATGGCCATGCAAAGGAGGATGCCCTGCATGAATGCAGTGAGAACAAAGACTCCCCACGTGCTCCATCCCTCCCAGCCGAGTCTGACAAACAAGCTGCCGGCGAAAAGGAAGCCACCGGGGGTCTGGATGCACATCATGGGGATGCTCAAGCTACCAACGTGCTTGATGTGGTACGTCGTCCAGATTTGGGGGATATACTGCACTGCCGCGAGGGCTCCGGCCATGACGCCGAGAAAATTGGCCCAGAAGTCGAGGTGATCGCGGAGTGCGACTGTGAAGACAACGGTCAAGATGATGACTAACAGGCCGTGGAGCAAACACAGCGAGCCGACCATAATGGCAGTGTGCCACGATGGCGGGTTGTCGACGAGCTCTTCTTCGGGGATATTTGCGTCATTGTATCGGAAGAAGACGAGGAATAGAACAAGACTACAGGAGTCAGCATAATCCTTCGTTCAGCCGGAGCGGCATGCGAAGAACCCTTACATCAACGCAAAGGAGATCCATTGCACGCCTAGTTGGGCGATTCCCAGCAGACCCGCGGCACATTCAAAAGTGCCCAACTCGCTACAGCATGCGATATCGCGTCTCGAGGGCGGGACTGTCAGGATGTTGGCAAATCCGGCGGTCGCGGACGTGACTCCGAGCAAGACGAACCACGGCGAGATGCCCTCGGAAGTGCCTCTGGCGATAATGCGGTAGTGTTGCGGCAGGTAAGACACGAGGAGGCCGATGAGGATGATGCTGCAAGGACGGCATTAGCTGATGGCCGGCCATGGCAGGCGCCACGAGAGGAACTTGGCTCACATGGAGATTGTCAAGTTGAGAAAGCCAGGAGCGCGTAGCTCCGCGCAGCGGTCGTCGAAGACTGTAGCAACCATACTTTGGTATAAATCTCGCACCGAGCGAGGTATTTGTTGGTGTTGGTTCAAGATATGTAGTTCGTCCGGAGAAGATTGCAATAGACAGCCAAGGCTGTCAAGGCGGCTACGCCTGATCGTTCGGGTATCGCCGTGTGCGGGATGTCCGTCGCGTCGCGAGTGTGAGATGACGGGGTACCGAGGCCAAAGGCGAAGCGGTTGGATGGGAAGCAAAGCAGAGCTAGCTCCGCATTGCGTAATCTTCAGAAGGCCCAGAATAAGTAGTCACGGGATATGAAATCGTCTCGCTTCCGTTCGGTCGGTCGGTCGGTCGGTGATTTGGGCGGGGATGAAGCCGAAATGACAGGAGACGTCGAGAGACTGGATGATTTGAAGCGGCGTGATCGAAATGGGGTGTCGGAGGCAGTCCGGCGCCCGGCTGTCTGTGAGATGCGATTAAGCCTATGGCGTGGGAGACAATCAGTTGACCAGCCGCTGGCGAGGGAGATGTCCCTGAAGCTCACCTGCCAGATGTTGCAGACTTGGAAACACAGAGTCGGGAGTATTGTAAAGTGCGCTCTCAAGTGAGTGCTGTGCTCGTGCTGTACTTGGAGGAACCAAGTCCGGATACAACAGGGTTGGAGATTGGATGCGACTCTCAGAGAGAGATGGATGGACAAATCTCACGTCCAATGCTGAATGCCCTGCTCCAGGCTGTTGCAGGCGGCAAGTCCCACGCCAAAATCGGTGCTAGGACCAGGAACATGCATTGCTAGCGGAGCCATGACGTCGCCGTCTCAGTGGCCCGCCTCGCTGTGCGCCTGCCCAAAGAGATCCCTGAGTCTGCCCTAGCTGAAACTCAAGCCACTGAAAGATAGCAAGGTGCGTTTTGGAGAGGAAGGGCGACCGACCGAGGCAGCACAGCACATTCCCACTTCCTTCTCATCCTCGTTGCCCTCCCCCCCTCTTTCTTCCTATCCTCACCGTTACACGGACCACGTCAAGACCCAGACCCCACTCAACATTCGCTCCCACCCTCGGTGAGAGGGACGGTGAGCCAATACAGTCCATGGTGAAGCCGGCAGCCGCATGCCTTACCGAGAAAGTCTCCACATCTTTCTCGAGCGATCGGTAAGTGCAGGCGTGCCGCAACCCAGCGCAGCGCAGCAAGTGTCTTTTCATGTCCCGCTCGGGCTCGAATCCAACTGGGTGCAACCGGCGAACGAAGACATCACCACAACCCATCAGACCGACGATAGCGCGCCCTTGACAAGTCGGGAGCATTCCCGCTCTCACTCTACATTTCACTTTCAAGTCTGCGAATACTGCATCCTCACCCGTCCTCTCGCTCCCAGTTTGACCTTCACGGCTGCAGATTCTTGATTTTTCGTTCTTCAACCGCCTGCTCAGGCCAGCCTCACTTTCCGTCGCCAATCGCGCTTACCACCGAGTAATGCTAGCGTATCTCAGCGCCAACTTCTGCGCCAGCGATGCATTCCTCGGAAAACAAGGGTGTAAGCCCTGTGCCGCACCACGAGCCAGTTGATCCAGCCAAGGGGCCCGATGCCCCCCTATGGATCTCGTTGCTACCACCGAGGTAGCGCCGGAGACCCTGCCGGACTCCCAAGACCAACGAGCTTCTTCCGCGGAGTTCAATGGACAGCTGACGGCACAACCCTCATCGCTTCTACCTCGGACAACAGGTTTTCGGCCTACGTCTTGCCGCCAGATCTCCTCGATCCAAACGGCCGGCCCCGGACGTTGACGCCGCAAGGCGAGTTGCAGCTCCCGGAGCCCTTTTACTCGGCCGCCGTGTCACCTTACTTTTCATTGTCCGAGCCGCAAACCCAACTCGCCCTACTTGCCTGCAAAGATCACCCAATCCAGCTGCACCACGTCTTCCCCCAGTCTCCGACTTCACCTCCACTATGCTCTTACAAGCTGATTCGGCGGGAGACGGAGGAGTACATCTGCCCCGAGTCTCTCCTCTGGTCTTGGCCCGGAACCCATTTCCTAACCGGCTCGATGAACCGTCTCGACCATTTTGACGTGTCAAGAACTGGTTCCGATGGCCCGGTCTTGACCATTCCTACCATCCCCTCCAAGCGGTACCTCTTAAAAGGCGGCGGCGTTGGTATGAAGGGGATGGTTTCCACGCTGTCAGGTCAGCATCCGGACCAATCCGGGGCCTCCATCATCGCTGCGGGCACGTGGTCTCGTTGGATGGGCCTGTACGACGTAACACGCACGAACAAGCCCGTTGCAAACTGGAGCGTTCAAGGCGTTACCAAAGCTCACTTCGGCCGAGACATTGGCGGCAACGGCATTGTCCAAACCATATGGAGCCCATGTGGCCGCTATCTGGCCATTAATGAGCGCCAGGCAAGTGGCATCCTTGTCTACGACGTACGGGGGACGGGCCAGCCCCTGAACTTGCTCGTTGGCAGAGCCACGACAACACAGCAAAGGCTGACGTGCGATGTATTCCCCGGAAGCGACGACCCGGCTGGCGGGTTCGAGCTTTGGGCCGGTACAGAGACTGGGGGTGTTCTCGTGTACGAAGGCGTCGGCGCTAGAGACGGCGTTCTCGACAAGACGTGGGACTGGGATGCCCATTCGTCGCCCGTTGGTAGCGCTGGTATTCACCCAACCGGCTCGGTAGTCGCCACTTGTTCCGGCGCCTGGACCAGCCTTGCGGATCACGAACTGGACAATGAGCTGGGTTCTACGGATGACAACGGCCAGCCTCGTCTGGCATCGACGCGCATCACTCTCGACTCTTCCCTCAAGGTCTGGACGTTGTCACCGAACGCCGCAGGCTCCCCAGCCTAGAGCGCCCCAGACGGTTGAATTGACTCCGGCCTTGGTCTTTGAGGGATATCTCAGCCTTTGTAGTGCCAAGTTTCTGAGCTTCCTCCAGCAAACAGTTCCTTCTGACGAGGATAGCCTTGAAATGCTTGCCTTGCGATTTCCGGATTCCGAGGTACACGGTTTCTCTCCTTGCGTGCAGTCGCCGGATGGATGATCAACCTCGGGTCAGAGTTGGCTGAGCTCGTGGTATGCAAGTCTATTGATGAGAAAGTTTCGGGTGCTTATCGCCAAGATTCACGCATAGCTCATGAGAATGGTTCCTCTGCATGGCGTGCTGCAGTCGAAGGCGATTCGACGGTGCAGCCCAATGCCAATTACGCGAACCGCAAGGCCCTGCGGCGGCGTGCCTGCGTTGCTTCCTGTAGCCTCGGCCCTCCCGACCACTTTGGAGAAAGATAATCTCTTCGGGCCATCTGAACCATCTTCCTTCTACAGATCATTAGCCACACGGCTCAGATTCTGCCCGGTGGATCAGACGGAAATGGGGCAAGCGAGTCCTGGTCGTCGAAACTGGCTCAGACCGTGTTGTAGGAAGAGAGGCCCGTGACACAATCAGCGGCTCCCGGCTGTAGACCCAGTTGCAGTTCGCAAGTGCAGCTTCTGCCTCGCATACCCAAGCTCAACTCAGCGGATAACTGCACGCACGACGAGGCCGGATATGCTTCAAGGCTTCACATGCCATCGTATACTCATTCATGCAAAGCCTCTTCAGCCGGACGGTTGACATCAGCGCAAGCAACGATTTCCTCTCAACCGGCGATGTGTCGTCACTGCCGGCTGATGGCCGCCCGGTGGCCGACCGACCGACGGCAGAGCGACTTGCGACTTGGCGTCACTTCTGCAAGTCAACATCACCATGCCCTTTACGAGCCATACGAACTGGATCTTGTTCTGACAAGGCTTTGACACGGACACTTGGAAAACCCCTCAAACACACGCTCCAACGTGCGGGCCTTCAACGACGCCACGGCCAAGCGTTCCTCCGTCATTAAATTATTTCCAGTTGTGGGTGCGGTTGTTCCTGACTAGCAATCCACACGCAGCAGTCTCAGCCCAATGGCACGAGAATTCGGATGAGCGACAGGGACACGCTGCTCAAGTCTGTCTTAGAGTTACGAACCTCTCTGTTGGCCTTTCGCACCGACCTTTATGTGGATGGCTGTGCTTTCTACCGAGTAGGTAAAACTGATGGCCTGGGGTGAGAATAGGTATGTCTCGACTGCCAACGAAATATTCAACACAGTCGAGGCTCGGCCTGGTCTGCTGGCGACAACAAAACAATCAAAGCAATAACATCATCATGTCTGCGATGCGTGACTCTATCGGCCGTGACGCTGGAGGTTCTGTTAGCCACGCTTGAGCAATTTGGCAGCCGTTCAAGATGATCACCATCCTGCATCTTGTCCGCAAACGGAGCGGATAGCCGCCCCTGTTAGGGAAGAAATTGCTTTGATCTTCGTCGCAACGCACGTCTCGGCGATTTGTAACATGGACGGACTTGAGCGAACAGAATCTGCAGCCGCTTCACCTACATCTCCTCACGTCAGGAGCCAGACTTGGGATCGATGCTATCCAAGCGGCGGTCGGCAGTCTAAGAGCCGGAAGCTAAAGAAGCCTCGTAGAATATTCCGCGACAGCTCTACCTGACGCATATCATATAAATACAACTGGCGATGCCAGTTGCCGACGTGAGGTTCTCTCGGTCCAGCACCTTATCTCTCGCTTTCAGCTCTGCCATCTTTCGCTTCCAACCTGAGCAGTCCTGACCTTCGGGCGGGGTTCGATTCGTTTCAGTCGCTTGTCACCCCTATTTCTTGTTATTGTTGATCTTGGACCGTTGCAACCATGAAGACTGTGTCTCTTATCGTTGCTCTCGTGGCTGGCGTTGTGTTCGCTCATCCCGGCATGGACATCAAGAAACTGATGGCCGAGGCCCAGCTCCAGGCCCGTCAGATCGGCGGCGGCGGCCCTTCAACGGAATTGATTGGCGATCTACTCGAACTCCGAGAACGAGAACTCAGTGCGACCGGGGCGGCCATCAGAGATATTTTGATCACTGAAGCTTCGGGGCAGGACATGGAGTCCTTCTACGACGATTCTGAGCTCGCCCCCAAAGGGTCTGAGGAATGCGCAAGCGACGAGTGCTGCATATGGAAGTACATTGCCGACGACATGGCTAGGCAAATGGTGGGTAATGCCGGACGATGCAACAGCGTTGCACGCGGCGCCATCCGCCTCGGCTTCCATGATGCCGCCGCCTGGTCCAAGTCCACGGGCGGCACCGGAGCTGATGGTTCCATCATCCTCGCCAACGAGTGCAAAACGCGCTCCGATAACAAGGGCCTCGAGGAGATTTGCGACACGGTGTCGGGCATTTATGCCAAGTACAAGAAATTCGGCATCAGCATGGCCGACTTGATCCAGATGGCCTCCAACGTCGGCACCGTCTCGTGCCCCCTCGGTCCCCGCGTTCGCACCTTCGTCGGCCGCAAGGACTCGACCACCCCCGCCACGAAGAACCTCCTCCCTGACCCCTCCGATAGCTCTGCAAAGCTCTTCAGGCTCTTCGCGGAAAAGTCTTTCACCCCCGCCGGCCTCGTGGCCTCATGGGCGCCCACAGCACCAGCCAGCAGCGCTTCGTCGACTCCTCACGCGCCGAATCGCCCCAGGACAGCACGCCGGGCACGTGGGATATTCTCTACTACCAGCAGACGCTCAACCCCACCGCGCCACCCGCCGTCTTCAAGTTCCAGAGCGACATCAACGTCTCCCAGGACCCACAGACCAACGATGTCTGGAGGCTGTTTGCAGCGGGGCCGCGTGGTCAGGCCGCGTGGAACCAGGTAAGCTTGTTGTCCCCGACACACGTTCGTCCCATCTCTCCGCAACCTTTTTCGGCCAACACCTAAACTTAGGCCTACGCATCCGAGTACGTTCGCATGTCCCTCCTCGGCGTGAACAACATCAACGACTTGACCGAGTGCACAAAGGTCCTGCCACCGTTCCGACCGGCCTTCCAACAGCCCGACCAGGACCTTCTCGACAGGGTCATGGGCTCCGTCCTCAACTCGGACCTTGTCAAGCAGGCCTTGGAGAAGGGCGACAAGATCCCCCCCAACGCCTTATAGACTGTTTAGCGTTGAAAGTTTCGAGGAGAGCGTACATAGCCATTCTGATTCTATCATCCGTTTCCATCTTCTTCTACCACAACCATCTTGTATAATACCTTATCTGTAAAACAGAACCAGGGCACTCGGGGTGCCGCATGTATAGAGAGCGAAGAAAAGTCACGACTGCCATGGGCCGAGGCTGGCCGGAGCCTGGCGTGCACCAAGCGGTGGAAGCATGTGCTGATTACCATGGGATGGTACCTGTAACCCTTCGCTCTCTCCTTCTTCTTCCATGTTTCATCAGACATCAAAGCAAGCAGTAACTGAGTAATTCTCAACGATTTGGGCCTCCCGCCATCACGAGAGAAAGTTCCAAATAGAAGAGCGGCTGACACGGCTCGTCCCCCTGAGCAATCATCTTGGGTGGCCGAAAATGGGACGCGAGGTCTGATTTGGATCACCTAGCGGCACCCACACATGGACCTTCGCCCGGACCAACAGATCGTGTTCCGCAACGAAGCCAAGAGGGGGTACGCATGCGCGGGCGGGCGGCAAGGACGCAAGGTACGTAAGGCCACCTCTGCTCAGATTCATCCGAACACTCGTTGCCGATGGGCTCGCCAGTTTCCGGAAACCCTTGCTTGCTGCCTCGCCTTAGCCCAGACGCGCACTGACTCTGTCGACCAGACTCCGGCCGCCGCCAAGGAATTGTTGCAGCATGTTCGCCCTCTCCGCGGAGCTCATTCCCAGGAATCGCACCAGCATTCGGTCTTCGCCGTCTTCTGGAAACGTGCCTTTGACGACCGCGAGCGCGACTTGGGCGGCGTACATGTTGAACCCCGCCCGTCTGAGAAACACCTCCCACTCGGTCTCCTCCGACACGATGATCTGCTGCACGTCCGAAGAAGCTTCTTTCGTATAGGTGGCGACAAGTGCGCACGTCCAGTTTGCTAGCGTCTGGCTTCCGCCGGCGACGTATATGACTCTGACACTATAGCCGCTGCTGCCCAGAGAGGATGCGAAAGCGACGAAGGAAGCGTAAGCTTCGGCGTCGGCTCCGTTGAGCGGCCCGGCTTGCTCTCCTGTTGGATTTCCTTCCGAGACGAGCACAATGATTCGCTCGTAAAGAGCTGCGACAGTCATCACACGCTGGTGGATTTGAGATAATTGCATTCTTGACCCTGGCAGCGGCTTCTGTCGCACTTTGAGGACCGTGGTGATCAAGATGCCAGTTGCGGGGGAGGGTATGATGTCGGCTTCGTAGGAGAGCGAGCAGTGCGCTTCTACACGCTTCATGCTGCCCGGAGACCAGGACCAAGTGTTGTGCTTCGTGAAATCGCGGTCCACGAGGTCGATGCCCGGAATTCCGGTTTGAAGGGTTGAGATAATGTCTCGCGGGAGAGCGACCGAGATGATGACGCGGGGAGCCTCGTTCAAACGCTTAATGGGAGGGCTCGGGGCATCGGAGTAGACGCTCTGCGTTTCGGTCCGTGGTATTTGGGGGTTCCACGCCTTCTGTATGGCTCTTCTTGGCATAGTCAGACCAGCGGCGGCGGTATTGTCTGTAGCGGGTTTCGGAAGGAAGGAGCTAGTTGATGATTTGATTCTCTTGGCTGCACGCAGGTTCATGAAGTTCGACAGGAGCTTTCCAGCCGCGTTGCCTTCTTTCTCATCTAGCAGCAATCCTTCGGCCAGAACCTTTGGCACGCCCATCTGGTTATTCAGTCGACGGGACTTGACTCCTATCGTCGGAGAATCAAGATTGGAGAGCCCCTCTTCCGCGGCTTGCGTTCTTCTGCGTTTTCTGATCAAGTCCATGATATCCATGATACCTTCTCTCGGGCTGTGAAGATTGAGATGCTGAGGGTTTGTATCGCAGGAAGGTGATAGCTCCTCGTCATTGTCTTCGCTGAAGAGTTTGAGGCGACGTCTTTTGCGAACGTAGTCAGAACTTGTTGGGATGGCCGTTGTTGAGCCACACCCCCCGAACAGTTGTTGTAGAATGTGATCATCGCCGACAGATTCTCTCACATCAGTCTGGGCCAGTGACACTCGAAAAGGAATCCATCTCAGATCTTTCTGCTCCCGTGGGTTCTTCGGCCATTGGGGCGATCTGAACTGGTCATGGTGCTTCCGACAGATCCACAAGAACATGGTGAGAGGGTCTTGCATCGCTCCCTGCCAGTCAGGGGCCGGAATGTCAAAGTCGACGACTGGGGGTTGCAGCCTGGCGATGGCATCAACGGCCTCGATATGCTCCTGCTCCAGTCTTCTCGCCAAGTCATTCGCCTTGTCCGTGAGCAGGAGGTTGAGCTGCTCGTCGAAACCCGAGTCCTCCTCATCAACTGCAGTCTCCATTTGTTGTCCCATCTGGTTTCCGGAATGAAAGTCCGAAACACTCCGGAGCAACGCCCTACATGCGTCCTCTTCTTGGATTCCCGAGATCTCATCGTCGGAGCTCGGCAATATTGGAACCTCCATGGCCAGCTCCGTATGCTGATGTTTTGGCATCAAGATCTCGAGGCTGGGTGCGTCTGAGGAAACATTGATAATATCCGAAGTAGATGCGTCCGGAAGCCGCGCACCGTCATATTCTTCGTTCAGCTGCGTTCGGACCCGACCAAGATCCTCGCTGAGGAGGCTCGCGGGGTCGGAAAGACAACCGATCTCGCAGATTTCGGCGCTTGCCACGAACCTTTCCTCGGCAAACGCGCTGGGTGAGAGGGCGACTAAGGGCGGAGTCATGACTTGAACTCGTTCCTAGCGGAAAAGTCAAGAGAAATCCAGAGTCCTGCTGTCGGAAAAGATGCTCACAATGGTGCAGTCCATCGCCAGGTGGATCAACTGCTCGAGGTCCTTGTCGGCCCAATCATGGTAAAGCGACTCAGCAACGTACAACAGATGCTCCTCGGAATAGTCGAGTTCGTCGGGCTCGGCACCCCTTGTAAGCTGGTCGTGGAAGTGCGCGGCCGAAGCTGGAATACCAAGACCTTCATCTTGACTGTCGTCTACGGGCTCGAGAGGTAGTGTATTTGGTTTGCAGAAGAAATCGTGGAGTCTGGTTTCTGCAACGGTTTCTTTCAAGGCTTTGAGGTCGTGCCTTGGATCGCTCTTGAGGAACGGGAGCTCAAGCTTCTGGACTGTATGGGAGAATCGAGCGCCCGAGAAAGTTGCTTCAAGGGCCAACTTGAACAGTTCTCCCTGAGTAGGGACTCCCACGATGTCCACAAGGACCTCGTTGGCCGTGGTATTTGGTACATCATTCTCAGAGGGAAATAGCGGCTCTGGGATTACCAGCGAAGGCAGATCTGGAGGCTCGCTGAGATCGGCTGAGAAAGAAATGCTTTTTGACTCTTGCAACACCTTGGCGAAATACTGCGGTTGGCTAGGGAAAGAGGCCTCGCAGTTGACGAACAACAACTGCAGCACGGCATATTCTGCTGGTCCGGGGTTTTGGGCAGCCATACTGCGTGGAAATGCTATACAGTTTGGGTCGGCGTTGTACATCGGCTCGAGTCGTCCAGAAGAACACCGGCGGATATATGGTGGTTTGAGACGAGGACGGCGAGACGGTGGTATTCAGAGGAGCCCAAGATGGAGACATGTGGTTTCCGGTGCTCGATGCCGTACGTCCTTCCGTTCGTGACAGTGGCAGAAGAACATGGAATACATTGATGTATCAGAGGAAAGCCCACTTTGACTCTTGCCTCAAGTGGAGAGAAGTACTTGCCGTCAATGAGAATTGCCAATGAGAGCCGACCCGCCACAGGAGAGCCTGCCATTCGGGCAAGAGCTCTCTATTACGTACCTGCCGACACTCACGGAGAACCTAAATAAGAAATCGCGGTAGGAGCGAGACAACCGCCTCGAGCCTGCCGTCTGTCGACTGCCGGCGTGGGGTCGTTGTCCGAATCGCTGCGCCGCCCCGAAGACATCGGCACCGACGCATGACGCCCGACCTTTTGCGGCAATGCGCCACTTTGGTTGGTGAACAAACTTTGGGTTTCCACCGTGACTGAGCCCGTTTCCCCTCCAAGAAATTCCGCAATTACCTTTGAGCACCGCTTGCTATCCCACCAACATTTCTCCTACAAACATCTTTCTTGCGAACCTCGTCACCGCCGGGGGGCTCCGCCAGTGACCCATCAAGATGTCCGCCGGGATGCATCGTCTCACGGGGCAGATCGTTTTGGTAGCACTTCCCCGACACCACCCGCCACGGAGCGGAGTCAGTGTTCAACAGTCCGTTCAATAAGAAGCGGTTTAGCGCAGGAGGAAACTGGAGACCGATATGAATTGGTGGGTTGTTCCTTGTTTGAGTCAGCACAGTGCAGCTGAGTAAGGCGCTCGGAAGAGGAAGCTCGAGACGGAGAGACTCCATCAATGCGGAGACCGTACAGTAGACCGACTCGCCTCGCTTTGACGTCGAAACACCGTGAAGCAATATAAACCCTTCCACCGCCAAATGATGCGTATCCCCATTCACGTCAAAACCCGCCTCTTGCATTAAACTCCATTTCCGGTCGACTCCGAATTCTCCCCGCTGATTCATCACAAAGCACCAAAATGGCTACGCTGGGCTCCAAAAACTCCGTCCGCATCGGCGTCATGCTCGAGGCCGTTCAGCTGAGCGATATTATGGGTATCGACCTTTTCGGCAATCTCTCCCGCGCGTACTACAACAAGGTCAAAGACTTCGACCCAGAGTTCGCTCAGTGGGTCGACCATCCGGTTGACATGGAGTTCTTCTTCATCTCCTCGACCCTCGAGCCCGCAGAGATGACGCCGGGGCTCAAGTTCGTCCCCAACGTCACCTACGACGACTGCCCCCGGGACCTGGACCTCGTCCTCATCGGCGGGCCCCTGCTTGACCACCGCCCTCCTCAAGCTGACCGTTTCATGAAAGAAGCGTTCCCCAGGACCAAGGTTTGGCTGACTACCTGCATCGGTAGCCCGTGGCTGGCCAGCGCCGGGGTATTGAAGGGCAAAAATGCACGACGAACCGAGAGTTCCTCAAGATTGTGAGGGAAATTCACCCGCAGACGGACTGGCTCGACCAGAGATGGGTCGTCGAGGAGAAGGAGTATGAAGGCGAGGGCAAGGGTGAACTCTGGACTGGAGGTGGAGCGGGAGCTGGTGGGTGCCTTGGACATTGCCATACCACTTCTGGCCGGCCTAATACTGACGCTCGTCGCAGGCCTTTCGATGATTATCACGTACCTGAACAAGAACTTCGACCCGGGTTTGTCCAAAACTGGCGCTTGAGGCAATCGCGTTCGAGGAATTGGCATTGAATCAGTTTTACAAGACTTCAAGGTAGACGTGGCCCGATAACGTTGGACTGAATGACAAGATATCCAAAAGCGAATGCCTCACGAAACATCTCATGTTCTAGATATTTGATATGTTCAAACCCGCGCAAACCAGTGGACCGAAAAGGTTCAAAGGCTAGGCCTGCACATATCGGATGATAAACTCGGGGGAGTCGTACCGGTCCCAACTCTCGGGCAAGGTCCTATCGGCGGAGATCTTCAAAGCGAAGATGCTTAGTCGGTATCGCCCAGCCGGCGCCCACGAACCGTCCGCCAAGCCTCCATTCCAGGGACTCATCCAGCCTATAGGCCTCATGAACGTCATGGGGTACCCAGCAACGTTTCCCAGCGTCACAACACCGAGGCCATTTTCCTTTGCATCCGCGTTCGGCTCGGATTCGGGGGACGGAATTGGCACCGCCTCAAGACGAACTTCCGCGCTGCCCATGACCAGCCACAAGAACTGGTTCGGGAGAGCTCCCAGGGGAAGGATCAGGTCCGAAGTGTTGGCCAATGGCTGTGCCCAGTCGAGATGGGCGGCCGGGGCGGCTAGCTGAAAGGTCGTGTTGGCAGGCACTTCCGTGCTCATATAATCGTCAGTGCGGGTGAAGATGAGGCGGTGGGCGGGGAGGACAGTGACGTTCTTCATCGAGCCTGCAACTCCAATGTACGGGATCGAGAGGGCGACGCCCCCGTCGGCGTTGGTGCCGTTTAGGACGACCCATCCGGAGTACACGGGCACCGTTGATGCGTCGAGCCCCTCCGGAGGGACGACGCTTACACGAACCTGGGAGCTGGCGTTCGGTTCCAAGCTGAAAGTGTCCGGCTCAAAGGCCAGAGTCGCGAAAGTTGTCGAGAGCCCGGGGCTGCTCTTGCGGTAGATGTCACTGAGCGTGATTGCCGTCAAGGCGGAGACGTGGGAGACGTTGTAAGCTACCGTTGTGTCCCCAACGTTTGTGACGGTAAAGGAAGTTTCGGAAACGAGGTTGTCAGTGTCGTTGAAGGAGATTCCGGCGACGCTGACCACGGAGGTCGCAAAGGCGGCGTCGTACGCCTGCACCATACCGGCACCTTGCTGCGCGACAGGCCCCAACCCCGCTTCGACGTTGTCCTCGCCGTAGTTCTGAGATAGGTTGGGCTTTGCTGTCGATGCCAGAAGTCGTCGGATCAAGTCCGGGTCTCTGGTTCCACGTGCCTGTCGAATGTTAGCGCACTCTTCTGCTTTGAATGAGTGATGCCGTCAACCTAGACAAGCCACATACTTGAGAGACGAGGGCGACAATGCTAGCCACAAGAGGAGTTGCCATCGAAGTACCCGAAGCTTCGGCGTACTCTCCAAGCGCAACAGGCCATGTGCTTAAGATGCCGCCGCCCGGAGCGCCGAAGCTCGGGGCGAGCGTAAGCTCGAAGCTAGGCCCCCAGCTGGTGAAGCTAGAGACCTTCCCAGGGCTGTCCGCCCCCTCACTCTGATACGAAGAGATGGACATCACACCATCACCAGCACTCGGATTGCTGAGGCCAAACACGCCCTCGGTGCCGCCAACCATGTTGCCAGCGGCGAAAGTGCAAGGCACCCCGGCATCCACGATTCTCGTGACGGCGAGGGCGAACGCTTCACCAGGCCATCCGTTGGGGCCACCAATGGATCCCGTGATAATGTCGCTGCCGTCCTCGAAAGCCTTGATGACGCCCGCCAGCATCACGTCACCCGATGTGCGACCGTTGCAGGCGAAGGTGCGGTACATGCCCAGCTTCACGCCGGGAGACGCGCCGGTGAAGCCCATCGGGTTCTCCATTGCCGCGATGATTCCGGCGACATGGGTACCGTGACCGATACACTCTTCAAAGGGGTCGTCGTCAGGGACAGGTGCGTTGGTGCCATCGTAGGCCTCGCCCACGAGGTCGGAACCAAACTCCACCAGACAACCGGGGCCGAAGCACCCCCCGAGGGCCGGGTGCGTGTAGTCGATACCCGTGTCGACGATGCCGATGCGCAGACCCTCGCCGGTGAAGCCCTTGGCGCGGAGCTTGTCGACCTGCGTTATGACGTGCGGCGGCCAGGTGTCTGTCGAGTTCGTCTGGCGCTTGTGCCTGGAGCTCTTGCCCGTCCAAGAGATCTTGAGATCGGGGACGGTGATGAGGGGGACAGGCCAGAGTTTCTTGACCTGCGGGAGAGCAGCGATTCTACTGGCCGTCTCATCGTCCGAATCCTCGATATTGAAGGATACGCCCCTGAAAAGTTTAGATTGCAGGCTGAGACGTTGGGTCACTTTGGTGACGCCGGCCTCTGACTCTATCTGGTCAAGAAACCCGGTGGCATCCTGATTCAGTGTTAGAAAGACACGGGTCGGCGGCTAGTGAGAGCCGTGAACTCGCCTGGTCGTCGGCGAATTCGACGATGAATGCGCCAGGGACGTGTGCCTGCTCAACACCGGGCGTAGCCTCTTCCCTCTTTGCAGTCGACGCAACCACAACAGCCGCGATGCTCGCCAGAGCCGCTACGGAGGCCTTCCAAGCAACCATGGTGACGAAACTGTCTTTCTCGTTGAACGAAGCTTTGAGAAACACTGTTCCTCGTCATATGAACCTCCTCGGACTGCATTGTGACTGCAGGCCACCATATATACTGTCAAGGCTAATACGAACAAGCAGGCGCATTTCGAGGAGACGGCCGTCAACGTTGCTTCAACCACTATCGCAATACCACGGGCAGGGGCATATTCCCCACCAGACACACCCAAATCTGACGTGCCGATGGCTATGAAGCGCCTTCGATGCGGGGCAACACGCGATCAATGAGCGCCATTGAGCAAGATAGCGGGTCTCGTGTGATCTTTCGACCGTTGCGACCAAGGATCTCCGTCCGGGACTCGTTCATACTTGGAGGGAAATTCATCCGTGCTGCCGCATCAGATGCTAGTGTTGCAGCGCCCAATGGCATCATCAGGGGAACCTATCAACGGGGGACGGGCGCATAACGGAAGGTGGTATTTGGAATAGCCCTTGCTGCCCTGTATGGTGCGAATGCAACGGGTTCTTGGCGCATATTGTGGGATTGCTCGAGTCGACGGCAACAACCTCGAAACTAATCATGTCCGACACGACCCTCGGTTTTTGAACCAGCGAAGTCAGAGCCAGCTGCAAAGCGCACTGTTACTTGGAGCAGGGCAAATGGAAAGTTTCAGCCAGTTATTGACCCTTGTAGTGTTAGTGTTCAAGCAATAATGCAAGCCTGCCCCAGGCGGGGACGATTCATTATCTACGGAGTAAAACAAGGAGAAGCAACAACATATAACACCAGAAATTCGCTGGTCGTCACCGACCCAACTACTAATCCGGCCCTCGCTAGACTTATCTATGGGAGAGCGGACGGATCCCGAGTTCTCCGGTGGGTATGGTCGGTATGTG